>JAOUZG010041737.1:2811982-2856309 GCA_026289955.1 Argiope argentata
AACTACAACATAATAAAAAATTCATTTATACAGGAAAATTAAATTATTCTAATATTTTGTGCATTCAAATGTGAATTCCACTACGTTTTTACATTAAATATAATTTTGAAAAATATGAAAAATGCATTATCTAAACTTCGATACATTCATTTCATAACGTGTCTCTGATATTAATAATCTCGATTATTTTTTGGTGAATCACATTTGATTTACAAAGTTAAAATAAATAGCAACAATAATAGTTCAGTACTTACAATGATTTTAATGAAGTATAGCTTCTCATTCATAAATTTCAGTAACCAAGAAACTAATTTAAATGTCAGAAAATGCTGTTTTCATATGTCTTGTAAAATTAAAACATTTATCCAATTTTTTAAAAAAATATGAATTTACCAATTTTTATAAAACATTTTTTTTATAATTCTTACGATTCTTACGAATTCAGCAACTCATTTAATCATTCGGAATTCCTTTTTTTATTTTTGGGAAACTGTTGCCATTCTTTTCAAATAATATGTACGATAGAAAAAAAAAGAATATGAGTATTAATTACTGAAAATTGCAATGCTAATTTTTTCTGCAATTAATATTGTAATAGATCAATTATGTTAGTAATTTATTAAATAATTAATTTTAACTCTCTTAAAATAATTGAAAGTTGAATTTAGCGTTTTATAATATCTAGAATGATCTTATATTATAAAATTCAATCACATTAATTATACAAAAAATTAACATTAAAAAATTTTACGAAAATTTAATTTTTATTTTAATGAATTTAGATACCTGGCCACAGTTCCGTGATATTAAAACATATTTATTGTTCTTAATGCAGAATTCTGATTCAAAATAATTTTTTTAGAACTAAACTGTAAAGTGCAATAAAAATCGTCTGCAACAGAAATTTCAGAAACAACTTAAGCTACGAAAACGTATTTTCTAGTATTATTTTAATAGGAAACGAATCAGAAAAAAAAGAAGGAAAAAAAAACACAGTAAGTACATTTATGAGTAATATTTTTTTCTAAAATTTTAATAAAGCATTTTAAACTTTGAAAATCTTGTTCGATAAAAAGATATAAAATATATGTTTTTATTATAAATGAATGTGAATATATTTCGGAAACAAAAAATAATAAGCTACCCAACACAGTAGAAAACCATTAAAAATTTATATAATTAAATACTTTATCAACTCCGATTAAATTTTTTAATTAAAAATATTCGTAGTATATTTCAATTAATTAAAAATAAGGTGGTAGCATTTTCACGTGGTTGATTTATATTTATGCTAAAAGATATATATCAAAAATCAGTAATTGGGTTTTTTAATTATTGTTATTTGTGTATTTTACGTATAGCAATTAATAAAAAAAACCTGTACCACGGCAGGCATTATATTTAATTAATAGAATTCTTACTAAACATTTTCAAACGTCAATCAATTGCATGCTTTTAAAGAAAATTTGGAAAAATTCGTGCAATTAAGATTTTAATAAAATTATTTTAATTTCATAAATGAAAAGTGAAATAGACAAGGGAGGAACGTCACTCGAAAAATCATAAAATGTAGAGGAAAAAAAGCATTCCGATTGTCATCCGTAAAATAATAACCTAGAACGTGATCAAAGCATCAATTTCTGGATCAAATCAAGGTCAATACGATCTGGAAAAACGATATCTAAATTGTTTCTCATAGGCCAGTTAGACTAACAAATTGGAAAAAAAAGTTCGAAGATATGATATGCCATCTGATAGGTTACTTACCAGATGATCCGTACTATTAACTTCAGCCATGATATTGCTGTATTAGACACAATCTACTGTCAGCACATGTTTGTGAAGAATTCCTTCGTCGCGAACTGCAGGTGCACCAATTACATCGCTAGTATGTTTGGTCAAAGCGTATTCCATACGTGATCTTCTCTCAATGTGTTTTTCCCCCTAAACTCGATTAACTGCAAATCACACGAAACGTGGACTCTCGCCACTCAGATGTATACCGCTAAACTGCTGTGAACTGGCTTTAGCGAGACAGGCACAGGTTTGCCCTAATGGGGAAAAGGGGGGAAGAAAAAGTTTTAGAGTTCTTTTTATTGTTGTTGTTGTTCGACCATTTTGTCGCCAAGCTCCATCAACAGGTGCGCCAAGGTGTGTTAAGAGGACGAATGGATGTGCAAAAAGTAAGCGCTGCGGGAAAGCGAATACTGCATTTGAAGTTAATTTATTTTTTGTTGCCGTGCGTCCCATTGGGCTCCTAATTTTATGTAGAATGCTATTCATTATTATCAAAGTGGAATTTAATTGGTTATTATTTAGTTTATTTTTTAAAACGTTTGGTTGGTAAATTTTAAACTTCAACATTAATTAAACTGCAATTTTGGAATTAAAAAGGTCATTGCGTTTTAAATTATTTTTTTAATTTATCAGATCTCGTTAAAATTTACTTTTTTAGGTACTATGGAAATCAAAAATGATTGCAAATGCATGTGATAAATTTACTGCAAAGTGTTTCTAACTCATACTTGATTTATGTTCACTTCGTTCTTCAATTAAATGTCACTTTTAAGAAATCAATTACCAAATAAACGCATTAAATTTGTTGATTATTTTTTTCTTTCGTAACATTCTTTTAAAAACATTCGTTGTTTAAAATTGTATTATCTGACTGTTCTTCGTTCTCATTTTTATGACTACGAAATGTAGTTTATATAGAGACTTATTAGAACGCCCACGTTTAATTCCCTCCCCCCCTTTTAAAGATGAACTATGTTTCATATATCCTTATATATGTAATATACAATAGTTAAATAAGCACCTTATAAGAATCAGGCTTATTAAAAAACTAGTTTTCATTTGACTACTTCAACATTTTCAAGAGGTTCTTGCGAATTGTTAACAAGTAAACATAACTTAATTTCTAGAAAAACTTAATCTTTCGATGGGTTAGTAATTGCAACTATTAAAGAAAATAAATTATTTATGGGTTTTAAATTATTTATGGGGAATTATTTTTAGTAAAAGAGAATTCCGAAAGAATTATTTTGGCAATAAACAAACTAAATTTAAAAAAAACATCACAATTTTTATTTTGTTTAATGTTTAAGCGAATTACCTACCAACGTTAACAAATTACTGTAATAATAACTATTCTGATTCCATGTGGTTTGTTATTCGCTTATGTTATTAATAAAATTAATCATTTTAAATTATTCGGAAATAAAAAATAAAACGGGATAAATATTTTAATATATTAAATATGTTAGGATATTAGTACCCTCAAATATTTGTTCTGTAAAGGCTTTTCAATTAATTTATTAAAAATGATTTCCAGCTTGCTTTTTAAAAAGCAACGAATGACATTTTTTTTTTTTTGTTTCAGATTCAGTAAAACGCTTAATTAATTTTATAATTTATATTATCACAAAAAAAATATTGAATGCAACAAATATTTTTCTTCTTCTAAGAACAGAACAAAAGAGCAACGTTATTGTTTTTAAAATGCAAGATCTATCTAATCACATTTTAAGCAATGGATGAGAAAATTTTCAAATGACGTATTTTAGAACTAACGCATGCGCAATATTCCAATTTTTTCTCTTCGATTTCATGTTGGATTTTTTCTTTTCTTTTTTGTCGCCAAGCTCGCTTAGGGTTGCCGATTATCAGTTTTTTCGACGGGGGGAAGAAGCGGAAGGGAAAAGTAGTGGGTGAGGGATGGGAATACCGGACATGATTTAAGAGATGATCGAAAAGTGAAATCATCAGAAAGGTGTCAGATGGTGTAACATATTCCGAAGCCAACGGAGACAGGTTAATCGTTAACCCTCCCCCCCTCCTGCAATGCGAACAAAAACAAAAAATTCCGCTTTCCCAATCTCAGTTTTTAAAGAAATTTTTCTTAAGTTATGATAAACTGCTTGAATAATGACTGACAATTACGACGAATCAAAAATTCGTCTTTACGATAGGAAATTTCTTCAGCAACATTTAAAAATAAATGTTTTTTCCCCCTTTTTTTAATGTAACCTTGCTAAGATTGATGCTGGTAAATCGAAAATAAACATTATTAAACAGAGCACTTGTTTATTTTCTGTAAGTTGAAAAAAATAACCCGAAAGTATCAAACATTGCGTATTTTCATACAAAATGCATTCATTCTAACTTGCAATATGTAATTCCAAAAGTTGTTCAATTTACTTTTTCGATAGTTTATTTAAAAAATGGCAAAATAAAAGGTAAAAAAAATCTGTTTAGTTATTTATATTACATTGTAGTTCTGATTTAATACGAGGAATCTTTTAATAGATCCTTTTAATTTTGAACTATGACCAAACATTGATTCACTAAGGGATCATCATTTTAAATTTTTACACTATAAAGGCATATAAACGCACTTGGCCGATATACATACAATATTGTGTATCCATACACAAGATAACGGTAACAAAATCGGTAACTTACTACTAAAGCATTGAGGCTCTATATAAGAATACATAGAACTAATTAGAGAACACTGGCGTATAATAATATGACAATTTAGTTTTCATACTTTTAATAATTAATATAGTTTCTAGATGATTATTTGACAATGTTTTTGCTTTCGCATGTACTTCGAACAAAAATAAAGTATCGTAATTCGTCTAAGAATTCAAATTCGATATTTTCGTGAACATTTTTATGATTCAGACATCTTTCATTCTGAAAAACACATTTCGAAACAATACCCGGTCAGTCTATAAACATGGTAAATCAAAAATGATTTGAACCACAACAGGTGAAATTTGGCATTCACTTATTTATCTGAATTATGTGGATTTCTATCTAGTTTTTCTAGGGTAGAATTTTCTATCGAATATAGAAAATCCTGAGATTTTGAATTCCCCAAATTCGAAAAATGGATTTCGGAAATGTGAAACTATGACCATGACAGTTCAAAAAAAGGAAGAATTAGACTGATGAAATTTGGTGTAGACTGAAATTGATATGGTGCATTTTCAATAAGATCCATTCATAACAAGCTTGTTTATCTGTCTGTCCCTAAACAAGTAATTAAGCTGGCTTTCTGGCACAGAGGTAGCGCGCCTTTCTCGTGTTCTGGGAGTCCCGGGTTCGAGTCACGGTTCTGGCATGGTTGTTCTTCTGTGTACAAATTTTTGTGAGATGTGTGACTATTGTGCCCTCCTGTAAAAAGGGGAGCGACTGTGATGAGTGCGTATCTTAAGTCGAACTTTACGCCCTAGATGGCGCTACTTGAAACAAGAGACGCATACCCTCGGCTTAAAATCTGATGATGTATCAGCGGGGCTTGTCCATGGCAAGGGCCATAAGTAACAACAACAGATAATCACGTTCACTACAAAACATTATAAGCTAAAAAATAAAATAAGTACAAGTACCATTACAAGCAAATAAATAAAATAAGTACATAGTTTTTAAATAACATTTAAATTGCTTATTCATATCAAAGTTAGAACCAAATTCGTGACAAAGTTGATCGTCTTTTGGTCTGCTCACTGCCAATAATTCAAACCAATTATTTATAATTCAAACGCGCAATAATAATTAAAATTTCATATGTGATAGTATTATTAAAATTATAACTGTATTAAATTTTAGATCCACTCCGCCGGAAGAAAGTTTTTCAAATTCATACTAAATTTTTCACTATAAAATGAAGCACAAAAAGTTCGTGCACATGATTGAAAATAAAAATTTTTGCACTCATGAAATTCAAGCAAGACTCATGTTTTTTTCATGTGAAAGAGCTAGAAATTATGCCTTTATTAAAGTGATTTAGGTTAAGGTTAATTTATCACCAAAAAAAGGGTGTTATACAATTTTTCATAAGAAAAAATAAAATCATTAGTTGAAAAAATTTATCAAAAATTGCAAAAGCTTTGAGAGAAGCATTTTTATTTGCATTCTAATATTTAAGCCTTTTCATCATATACTGTTCTTAAATTAAATTACTAATTAATAAATTAAATTAAAATTTTCCTCTTTGTTCCATCAATCCTTTGGTCTTTGAAAAAGTGGTGGTAATTATGTATATAGCAGGAAATGAATAATTATAATTCATAAAACTAGCCTACGAGAGAAAATAGATATTTCAAATATAGAAATAAAAATTTCAGAACGTAATTTTGTATATTAACTGAAGTAAATGCTTTCGATGGGAATTAATTTTAAAAAGATTTTATTTCGTTCTTTTCGAAATGTTACTAGATTTGTATAATTTACAAGTTTTAGGCTAACTAAAATTATTTTCTTAGACTGTGCTTCTATATGTATAAAAACATGTTTAAACCAGTAAATAATTTATTATTAATAATAATTATTATTATTTACTTTGAAGAATCCGATTTAAACTTAGCAGGGCTTCATTTTAGTTTTTTTATTTATGTGAAAAAACATTTTTTTTTAAATCATCTAGATCAAGAAATTTTAAATCTTTGCATTTTTTAAAATCACTTTTGATGAACAATGGCTATGGAGTACTGCGAAGTGACCGACAATTTTGTTTGAAAATCATCCATCACTAACAAGTACAGTTGCGGTTACTGAATGTTCAAACGCAATCCACAGTTTTAGGAAGTCTAAGTCCGACATTTGTAATATGTGCTTACAAACGTCTAAAGAAGTCATGCCACCAAAGATATTTCATCACGACTTTTCATTCCCTTCCGTGAATTTTGTATCGCTATAACATGAAACAAATTCTTGTAACTAGGTGGATGCCAAAAACCAGAAGAAAAAAAAATCTTTTTTATTTTTTCCCTCGTCGAAAAACTTTATTAAAACCACAAGAGCTGAATGAATACTTTGCAACCATTAGGCTCCACAATTTCATATAAGAAATAATTTCAATTCTTACAGTCAACGCAATTAAATTCAATAATTTATGGTGTGACTAGAGAGAAAGAAAAACGTGATATTGTAAATAACCAAAAGCTTTGACACTCATAAAAATGGGAAAAAATTGAAAAAACTCATGTTTATTTGAAAAATATACAATATTTAATAAAATTATTTTGTTATGTAAGGTAACATGTAAAAGTAGCTGTTCTTAATTAAAATAATTAGGTATATAGAAAGAGTGGAAGTATAAATTAATTATGGAATCTTCAATCTACTTGCTGATATTTTATTTAAATTGTAGTTTATTCCAAATTTGATTCGTATTGAATGCAAAATGAAAATCTTTATATGAACAATTTCTGGTCTTATTAAGCCACAAAGAACAATGGGAAACTTGAAATTCGAAGAACTAGAGCAATCAGTTCTGATTTCAATAAAAAAAATGTAAAATGTTTTTCTCCACTTTAAAATAGAATTTAAAAAAACTGTTAAAAGAACAAGTGTAGTCAGTTTTCTAGTCCCCCCCCTCTATACTGTTGTTGCCATAGCAACTAAAAAAAAGAGACGAAAAAAAGAAATATCAATTCTTTCTGAGAACTTGGGAATCGCTTGTTTCTTCTTCGAATGTGACGAGAACTAAAACGTCATATAAACGGTAGATGAAATAATCATTTTCATTTTTGATCATATCGACATACACGTATTAAACTGAACGATGTAATTTGATTAAATTGTCGATTTAACTTCGCAGCTTTTTTTTTTTTTAACGTAGCTTTAATAAAACCAAAGATTAAGTCCTGGCTACGCTAATACCTAAATCTTATATATAGTTATAAATTTACATGAGTGAAAGAATTTTTTTTCCAAGAATTTTCGTTCTTTTAAATTCTTGTCTTTTAAGGAATGCTTATTAATGTTATAAAAAACATATTTTCTTTTTTAGCTTAATTGCTTATTTAATTCTTTTTGTGGCATATTATCAAAATATTAAAAATTCTTAATATTGGCAAAATATTATTATAGCCTGCTATCCCTTGCCCAAAAGAACCGAAAAAAATGATTTATCTTTATTTAAGATAAATATTATGTGTTTAATAGACATTTTAAGAGACATTAACTGAGGGAAATTCAGCTTGATCTTATAACTTTAATGTCTATTCCTCCAAAGAATAAATGTGAAATAGAACTAGTTTATGAAATTAGAAATTTCTATTTTTTTATTAATTAAATATGGTAAAAGGAGAAATTATCAAGTTTAATTTCCAAAAATACTCACGCACTTACAAATCTTTACAAACATACATACACATACTGAAAAAAAATTATTTTTGGAAAATTAATGCATTTAAATGTAATTGATTTGACAGATTTCTTTTAACTTAAAAAAGGAGAATAAACTTAGTTACAATGAATCCGTAAGAATTATAAACTCTATAAAGAGCTTTTTTTAAAAAAAATAATGCTTGTTTTTCAATGTACTTAGCCATTTACGCAATTTTAATATTCGAATGGAAAATTATGAATTGCTCAAAAAAATACGTAAAATAATAAAAATAACATATATAAAATGATGATAAGATGTATTTTGAAATTGTTGATGAAAAAATTTTCAATTTAATTCAACAAATTTATTTTCAATATGTCATTATTATACTATAAGAATAACTAAAATTTTAAACGTTTTAATATTAGTGTGAAATCTTTAATTTAAATAATTGTTTGGTTTACACCAAAAAAGTATTAGCTTAATTTATAAATTTTATTTTTAAGATTAAACTGTTATATAATAAATGAACAAACTAATGTTTAGTGTCTTATTTTGAAACAAATTTTCTAATGCTTATGAAAAATGACTGATTATATCTATTGTATAGTAATTTTTTATGGACAAAAACATCAGTCATTGAAGCTTCACCATAGTTTTGTTTTCATCACTCTTTAAAATCCTATTAATGAAAGTATTTTATTCCCGATCATATTGGTCATAAGTAAAGCAATATTCTAAAATGAGTACTTACCTTCACCAAACAGAAATTTGGGGAAAGATAGCATTATTTATTTCAATTTTCAAATATCTGTTCTACTTACAATTTCCAATTAGGGAAGAAATTACGCAATAAATATATGTGGAACAAAATAATAAATAAGTAAAACGGTCACATTTTTTATATTAAGAACAAAACATTAAGATTTATATTAGTTAAGAACATTGTCCGAACATAACATTAAAAGAAGCTCAAAACTGTATGGAACTGTATTAGGCAGCGCTGTTCTTGCTTCTGAAAGTTAAGCTCGTTCAGGAAATCATCAAATCATTTTCGTTCGTCTTTTTTTTCCCCTCCCCTTCTTTCTTTCTTTTTTTTCCATTTGATTCTAATTCAACGGATATTTTAATGAATGCGCGTGTTCGCGCTTATTTGCGGAAATGAAAATATCTGAACTTTTCATTTCTCTAGTAAGAAATGTATTAAGTGCATAAGGATTAATATACTACATAAGAATTACTTTATCATTTATGTAAAGTTTATTACATCTAGACATTTTTCCAACAAATAAGTGAAATAGGATGTTACAACATTGTATTACACACAAAAAGAGTAATACATTATGCAATGTCTTTAAATTTCAAGTAACTATTCAACGAATTGTAATTTGAGGCAAATGACTTTTTTATCGTGTCAAATTTCGATATTAATCTATTAAAATTATAAAATTGTTCATCATTAGAAAATTTCAGGGAGGGGGATGAAGCAGGAAGAGATAAAAAAATACGCATAATGATTTAACTTTGCCATTCTTAAAGCATTATTATTTTACTTATGCTTGTGTTGATTTATTCTTATTTATTTTCTTTTGTCGTATTAAGGTATCTGTCTATGTGCGGAGAAAAAATTTTGAAAAAACCATTTAATTATAAATTTTACTTTGTTTTCTAGGTCATTGCAATTCAGAATAAGGATTAATATCATTAAAAAAGTATTATTTGATTTGAAACTTAGTCAAATGGAGGGATTTAGCTAAAAAAATAGAGAAAATTAGTGTAAAATGCAAAACATCCTAGCAAAAATTCTAATCAATATTTTCAAATTCTTTTTTTATAAAACATTTGTACAACTTTAGTGAAGGCATTGAACTAGGATCTAAGAAATATTTGCATTTATAAAAAAGTTATATCAGTTCAAGTATTTCCTAACTCAAAATTTATCAAAATTCACACATATAAACAACTTTAAATAGCTTTAAACTAAAACCTGTTCATCTTAGAACTATAATCCTAGTTCATTGCCTTTAGGACAGTATAAATAACATGCATAAAGCATTTCATGCTAAAATATTCATAAATTTTTGAAATATCATGTTTTACGTATCAAATTTTTTATAAAAAACAGTTTCTTAAAAAATGGATTTAAAGATTTTATTTATGTTTTATGAAAAATATTTTTATTTATTCTTTTTTAATATGTACCACATTTATAGAATATATATTCTTTGTTAACAATTCTATATGTTTTCATTTTTTTCATTGCTTTTCATTTTATTCTGGCAACTTTTGTGACACTTAATGATTGTCTTTTTGACGTTTCGATTCTTTCTTTATCAAGAGAAATAAAGTATGTCAGTGTATAATTCTCAGTAGTTAATCCCAATTCAGAAAAAAATGTTGAGACCATAAAATCTATGATTAAAAATTATTACTGATATTGATTTTCCTAAGTGTAAGGTCTGGAGCTCGACAAATATACCTTTGGAAAAATCGTCCCCAAAAGATTATTGAAGCTTTCATTAGCATTTTGAGTCTTACCGTGCAAGCATTTTTTAAATAAATTTGATCGTATAGCTGCATGTATTTTGATTTAATAGTTTTTATAATGTTTTTTGGAAGACCTATGTTGCCATCTTTCAACTTTTTTTCTACAGGAAAGTCCACGTTGGTATTTACACTAACTATCCTTTATTGTTTGACACTGCCTATATATGGATTATATCTACATACGACGAGTCGGCTAAAAAAATTTCAGACTTTAAAATTTTGGAAAATTAATTTAATCTTTCTTTCAATAATTTAATCTATACTTTTAATTCGAATTATTCACTAATAAGAAATAAAGGCGGGATAATTCCAAAATATTTAGCCACAAAAAGTCAAGCGTAATTTGGATAGTCATATTTCAATTTTATTCATGTGAAATCAATTTTTTATATATATAGCGTGATGTATTTACTTAAAAGTAAAAATCAAAATAATCTGAGTCGTTTTTATGAAACGACATATTATGCTCAGTTTGAAAAATGCCAAAGATCCTTTTCGCCTCGGAACACAATAAAAGCACAAGATTACCCCAACTATGGAAACATGCTAAATGATTAGACTTTTCAATGTTTCTACCGAAGATTCGTCTTTTTCTAGGTTAGAAAAAAAGAAACTACCATCTGTTATATTAATGAAACTTTTTACTCAAATTTATCTAAAGACTTATTGAAATTGATTGCACACGTTATGAGACTAAGTTTTAGTGACATGGATTGTTCTAATTGCTCAAAAATATTTCTGCAATTGTTTATTTAACATTTTTTTTTTGTAAGGTAAATTTCAATATCTTTAATGCTAATCAATTTTTTAAACTAAAAGAAATTTTGTGAATATTCTTTTAACCATATTCGTTAAAAAAAAAAATCCATAGAATTATTGAGTGTTTTTTTTTTTCGTCAGTTATAAAATTAGTTTGAAAATGACTTCATAAAATTTAACTCGTTTCTGATTAAATTATCTTGATGAAAGATCGTTTAATGTATTTTTTAATACTTATTTTATTAGAGATTGAGTAAATTTCATTATCTTTAATGCTATTCAAGTTTTAAAGAAACATCATTTTGTGAATATTCTTTTAAAAATATTCTTAAAAAAATCCATAAAATTAATGAGTAGATTTTTTTCCCATCAGTTATAAAATTAGTTTCAGCATGACTTTATAAGAATTAAGTCGTTTCTTATTAAATTATCTTGATAAAGAATCGTTTAATGTCATTTTTTATGCTTATTTTAATCGAGATTGAGATAGAAATACAAAAGATCCAAAAGAGGGCCCTTTTTTTTCTTTATCTCTCTCACTCTCTTTTTCATCTGCCGATTCGTTCAGATTCCGTGAAAAGATCAGAGCAGATGATAACCAGGAACAGGAACGGAAGGCACTAAAATCCAAGTGATTCAATCAATAAAATACATTCTTCATTCGTTTCTGGCAATTCGCGATCAGAACATTGCAATAAAAAGTGTCTGGAAGCAATTTATCACAACAAAAAAAAGTGAGGTCATCTTTTTCCCCTCTTTCTAATCTAGGACCGCTTTATATATATATATATAAATTTGTTATATATAACAGCCGGATGGATTAATAAAAGAATATTAATATATCAGTTTACTTTCAATATCCTTAATTTCTAAAATGGACTGTCAAATCGTGCACATATAAGTGCTTGCAAAGTCCTGAAAAGAAACGAAAGAAGAGATCTAAAAATTGTGCTAGTCTGAAATCTAACGAATTTTGGAGTAATATAACTATATTTCAATTTGTCTTTAAGGTTAAGGTTCTAAATATTGCAATGTGATATTTAACCTGACTTTCTGATGCCGTTCTTTAATGCCTTAAATTTAAATGCTATTTCAATACATGTGCCGATTTTTCTAACTAAATTTGTCCTTAAGTGTCTCATTATGTTTGTATATTTGTTAACTTTTTGTAAATAGTTTTTTTAAAAAATGTTACATTTTCCTTAAAAGTATTAACTTAAAAATATTTTTTGTTTCATAAGTTATTTTATAACAGAAAATTGATTAAACAGCAATAGCAACAGTACTAAACATGAACAGCAGTAAATAGAGATAATTTATTTACAATTTGTCAAACAATTTCTTGTGCAGATATATTTCCTACGTTGTGAGTTGTCTATTCACATTTAGTTGGACAATGCTCACCTTTAAAATCGCATTACATAAGTATTCTTAATATTTTCTTTTCTATTGGGTAAAGAATGAGTACATTTTTAAATATAAGGCTGTTATTCTATTGAGTTTACAGGCTGTTGTTCTGTTAAGTTATTATTCTGTTATTTCTTCCTGGTCAAATCTCTGCAGCCTTTTTCTGTGACATAAGATAATCGACTAGGCCTTTCCGGCCATGATCCCCCCCCCCCCATCTCATGGTAAGAAAGCCATGAGCTGGTAGAAAAACCTACCAGCTCATCCAGTCACATAATCCTGGATTAAGAAGTAATATCGTGGTCTCTCGCTCAACCTCTTCAGAGTCGCGTTCAACATAACTATTATCAGTACAAAATGCATTTCATGTGGATATAATTATTTTCTTCAAACAAGATCTACAGATTGATACAATCCAATCCAAAATGTGACGTCGAAGCCTCTCGTTCTCCGAAGCACCACTCGTTAATTGACTCACTTTCTGTTTTTTTTTTCTTTTTTTCTTTCCCGTCTTGTGTAATACATTGGTTATGTTATGGTCGTTAAGAGAGGATTGACTGTACTGTGTTCCATATTTGCTGTCATCTTCTCATACATCCTTACACATAAGGGAAAATGAAATTTTAAATCATATTTTTAACAAAATAAAAAAAAATCCTTCTAATTTAGAAAGATTATTTGTTGAGAAATACGAACGAAAAAGTAAACCAGAAAGGATTGAACCGATGCTGTAAGCAAGGCAGATCAAAGGGAGCCCAAAACTCTAAAAAAATACAGCAGATTGTACTCAAATACTTAAAAAAAGTGCAGTACGAAGTGTATGAGAAACTGCAGATGAGCGAGAATGCAGGCTTAAATTTAAAAGGAAAGTTGATTGAAAAAAAAATGATAAACATAGTATCTCAGTTCAGATTGAAACAAAAAGGAAGGCTGAGAAAAATTTTGTGGCTGTAATGCTATATAATGGATAGCAAATATTTATAATTACCGTTGTACTTTTAATCCTAAAAGCTTTGTAAACATAAAAATAACATCGAGTATTTTTTAATATCAAATATTTAACTATGAGTATTTTTGTCGTATACTTTTAACATTAATGTTGAGTATTTAGGGCATTGGTTCCTTTCGCGCAACGAAAGAGTGAACTAGGGAGTTAGTTAACTGCTTTCTATCGTCAATAAAGAAATAATAAAATTGCCTCTGCTTCTAAAACCATCTGAGCTTTTGAAAAGTTAATTAAAGTTAAAATTTGAAAAATTTTAATTAGTTCCGAAGAAAATTCAAAAAAGATTTATATTAATTGAAGGAGAAAGACAATAATATTGTTGAAAACGAAATAGAGAGGCACATGTTTCAGGGTCAGAGTAGCACCAGTTTAATAGCTGACATTATATTACAAATAAATAATTCTAAATAATAGAATGAAATGTATAGGATTAAAAGTAAACCTAGTAAATACATTTAATAAAAGTTAGCTGCCTTTGGCCACTAGTTTGTTCATCCAGATTATTAATTTTTTAAAATTGTTAAACGATAAATATGAAATGAATTTTCTTTTTTAATTCCTGCAATTCGATATAAGAGAAAAATATGAATTTAATTGAATCAATCTATGACAAATTACTGCGGATGGAAATTAAAGAATGTGTACACATTGATATAAAATGCAAGTGAAAATCCTATTTCTAAGCTGATGCGTAAAAGTTTTTTTTAAACCTTAATTTTAACAGTGGCAAAAGTACAAGATTGAATGTTTTCAAAGATGAGATTGTATATAAACACGGCATTAAAAGTATTGTAATTGATTCATTAGTAAGTCACAGAGTTTACATATTTGGCGACGGTTAAGCTTATTTTCGATCTCAAATAAATCTTCTATTTGACGACTATTTCTTGATTTTTTTTACATCTTGTCTCCTCTGACTGAATTTTTAGGGAGGGGAGAGAGAAGGACTCTCCAGAACAATAACAGGTTATTTTATTCATTCAATTAAATTTTGGTACTGTTCTAATAACGCCTCTGATAATGAAGTTTCAAACATGATTACAAGAGATCCTAATATTTCCAAGAGGGAATTGTAAATAAAAAAATTTAAATTATTAAATAAAAGTCATGTGTTGTTTGGGTATTTTGATAAAAGTAGATTTTTAAAAACTGTTTTTATAAAAATTTTAACTTACGCTTTATAAAATTACGCTTAAGCTGAGATATTAGAAACATGCAATTATTTAGATCAATTTCATATTTTAGAAAATAATAAGAATTATAATCTTTGAAAAAATGCCTACAGTATTTCGAACTCGAATATATTTATTGACATCCTCAATTTTATTTATTTAAAGAGGGGGGGGGAATATATTTGCTTGGAAAAAAAACAAGTAAATCGAAATCTAATTATAAATTTCTTTTATATATTTAAACAGGGATTTTCTACTTAAGTACATTGTGATTTTTTTTATTACTGAAATGCTGAAAACAAATGGAGGAAAAAGCCTACTTTAGTTGTTATAACAAACCTAGTCCTTAAAAAAATGAAAAGTTTTTTTTATCTGCCATCTAATGTCTTACTTTCACTTTTTGAAAACCACATCTGCTTGTCTATCAAAAATCAAGTAATCCGATGCATTCATTGAACTTAAAATACTCCGCTCTTTGAGATTAAATTTATTTATGTTACTGCATAAAATTTGCATTAAAATATTGTTAAATGGAGATAGTAGAAACTGGTTCATTTCAATGGCTCAAATTTTAAGACCTGCTTTGATTTATGGCACATTTAACTCAATATAAATGCGAATTACTATTAATTTTCATTTGGTAATTCATTGCATGAAGAAGGAAAGAAAATTTTGGTATCAATTCATTTATTTTTATGATTACTTTTTCCTTCGGAAATTTTTGGACAAACTATTTATAGGTCTTCCAGATGCTAGAACACTAAATTAATTCTCAGGCTATTTTGAGGTGAAAAAAATATATATTAGCTTGAAGAGAGCAAAGTTCAGATTCTATTGTGGTAAGTTCTGTTTAGATAGCAAATTTAGACATTTTGGGCAGGTCAAAAAAGGGTAGTTCAAAATAAATAAATAAAATGAATCCATTGTTTATGAAATAAAATATATTCATGCTATAAAAAAGGTTTCAGAACAAAGATTTTTTTTAATCATTCAGAACATGATAATGTTTTGGGAATGAGGTTTTGTAGCGTTAATAAAAACCCGTAGGCGAAAAATAAAAATTTTATTATCTGCTCGAACATCTCAAAAAATCAGCTTTTAATAAAGTGTTTCCATAATATTTACAAAAGCTCTGATTAAAAAAAATTAGTTAATGACTCCAGCAAATAAAACCTAGAAAAATGTCATTTTGATCACGTGATTATATGAAATAAAATAAATAGGAAACGTAATATTTTTTTAACAATAAGTGTTTAAGCGATGAATTAAGTTTTTTATTCGTTTGCAATACTAAAGTGGCTCATTCAATGAAGCAATTAAAATAAATAAAAATATTATTTAACTCTCACGAGCACCTGGCGCTTCTCCGTTCAAGAAATGATGTTCCGACATGATGCATTGAAATAGGCATAGCGGATTTCATTTTAATCTTTTTTCGGTTTTATTTAATCATGAAAAATTTTGTATGAAATAATCAGAAAATTGTGTATAAAAAACTTTTTTTTCCGTGCCTTTAGAACTTCAGTGAAGGAAGTGAGATTTAAAAATAAAGCAGGATAATCAAGAAAACAGAAATATTTTTGAACCGGCAAACTTTGAATTAATAATATAAAATCTTGGAAGGCGAGACTGAATCAGAATTATCTTCGTGTCATAGAAAAGAACTTTGATTAAAAGGAAAAATAAAACTCGTGTTATTGATTGTGGAAATCCGGAGTGGACCTTTGTAAACTGCTCATCTGCAGACAAATACTCTTGCAATAAAAGGCAGCATTTATCTAATTTCATTAAAAATGCATGCCTTGTTTACAAACATGTTGAAATTCGACTCTTGTTATGCCAATCAGATCTAATCAAAAACCATTTCCCTAAACTTTAAATCATAAACGTATATACAATAGAGTATCACGACGCCCAGTTGCAATACGATCGCTTCGATATTGGGAAACAAACCTTTCGGAATTGCTGAATATAAACTTTCTAAAATTTCAATATTCCAAACATCCATATTTTCCTTATTTAGCGATCCCTTTTATACATACTGCGGTAAGCGGATAAATAAATTTGGAAGTCGGACATAAATAAAGATACACATTCAAAATAAAATGACATAAATGTAATTTTCTATTTTTAAAAGTTAAAATTAAACAACTTTAAAATAATTGGCATGCTTGTTATCTCATAAGTACTTTTCATTATGTAATGGCATATAATTTGTACTTGTTTACAAGGTTATTGTTGAACTTTTAAAAATTAACCGATTATAATACAATAAAACTGTATGTCACCATGTAACATCAAAATCTCCTTTTTTTCCCCTATGTGGGTTTGAATTGCCTTCATCTTTATTTTTTCCCCTCTTTTTTCTCTCTCTCTATTCACATCATCTTTCCTAATATACATATTGGATTATGTCACTGCTATTGAAAAAATAATAAATGTAGAATTGGCTACATACATCCGTCATATTTTCTCTTCTTTGAATCTATATATAGTATAAAATGAAGTCTAATAAAAGCGTCAGTATAATTTGAATTATAAAAAATTCCAGAAATAGTAAACGGATATTGGAGGTATTTATACCATTTTGAAGAGCATTTATTGTGGACGGTTTTAGTACATTAAAGTCATGAATAAAAAAAGGGAGTTAATAATCGCGATTTTAATTTTGCACTTATCCGGGAATGTGTGAAACCCCCAAACTGCGCATCTGCATATAGCAAGAACTGTTGTAAACAAGTGCGATACATTACGTCTGATTTTAAACAGCGATTCAAAACTCATTATGTCCCTCTAAAAAGGAAACTCAACCTTGGCCGGAAGAGGAAAGAAACGTTCGGTTAGCGAATATCAGAGAAATAATGTCCACCCATAGGGAAGGAGGGTCTTTTGATGAGCGAAATAACCGTCTTTCTTTAAATAGCACCGCAACTGAATTGCGAGACAGAACGAATATCCTGAGGAGTGAAATGGTTGCCACTGTTTTGTCTACGGACATATCCTATCTTTAACTTTTTAACAGTCTAAAATATTTCTGAATATGTGCTATAAAAAATTGTTTCATATATATATATATATATATATATATATATATATATATAATATTTGTAGCTATATATTTTCTCTGAATATATTTTTTGTTTGTTTGATGTGTGCGTAACATGGTCGTGTCACATCGGATGGAGGCTGGACTTAAGTTTAAAGTTAATTTTTCTTCTTGGATGCTTTGCCACGGAAAACGCCGTGTGGGTACTGCTAGTGTATGTTTACAAAGCACCGATCATAAATGAGTTACCACTGATTTCTGTGTCAGAGTAAAAGTGCCATTTCGTTTATTACTGAAGCATGGGTTGGTTAACTTTAAGTAAGGCTACTTATATAATGATTCAGTAGTAAGCAGTCATAGCAATAGATGGGGTTCTGTATTGAGGGATTTCCGAAATATATCTGATACCAGTAAAATATATCATATTCAGTTACTTTTCTCTACTCATTGCATTATTTCTCGTTTCTCAAGGTCTAAATTTTTCATTTAAATTAACTAAATTTAATTATTAAATTTTCGCGTACATGTGATGTATGAACTTTTTTTTTTTTTTTTTTTTGCGTGTGTGTGTGTGTGATAATACTTATTCAAAGCTATCTTCATAGCATGAAAGAATATCTTGAACAATATAAACATAAATGACTTCTTGCATAAAATATATGGCTTTTACGTGCTCCAAAATTAAATGTGTTCCAAATGCAAAAAAAAAGTTTTTAATAAGAACTCAAAGGGTTAATTAAGTGTCCGTCATAAAAGATGTTATTAAAGTGTAGAATTTTTCAATACATCTAACTGATTTTGCACTAAGTGAATGATTTAAATAATTTTTCCACTAAATTTTATTTTGATTTACCATTTTGAAACCAATTTCACCTACCAACATTCGCTGTTTATTGTTGATAAACCCAAATCTCACCACAATTCTGGCCTTCCCCTGGAATTTCACATGGTTTATTTGTGAAGTGATATATGTATAATGTTAAAAATGACTTTTGCATACCATTACCATTTCAATATTTAGCATTAAACTGATCTTGACACGGTTTGGACAGAAAAATCTAGATTACGATTGTGACGGGGATATTGTTTTTATGATACGCACTCATTTTCGAATAAAAACTATTTCCTAAACCTGGCGGTCTCGACCTTCCATAAATTAAGCGTTAACAGCCGTCCTAAAACTTTGGGGTCTAGGATTCCACTAAAAAAACGAAGTGACTGCATATGAATGAAATTCTGTCTACCAACCTTGAATATTCATCGCTCGCAGACGGGGATAATACGCACGCATATTAGAAGCTGAGCACGCGACTTTAAGATTTACTGTAATTGAACAATAACAATCATGAAAATGCGTAGCTCATTACTGAATGAAATCTAGAGATATCTTCTATTGCCTTCTAAAATTCGCAAGCATCAGCAAAATACAGAAACATTTTTTGAGATTTCCAAATTAAGATAATACAGTGATATGAAAATTTAAATACAATGGACATCAGAATGTTTAAGTCTATAAAATCAGTTATTTTAATATTAAAGTTTCAAAATGTTTAATTAATGTATGTGTAAATAACGATATTAGAAATTATATTTTTGCGAACGTTTTTTCAAATGCTCACTCAAATTATTACAAGATCCCCAGATAAGTGATGTATTCAAGAAAAAATTTATAAATTAAAGTTTATTTCAATTAAAATCCTTCGTTCCATATCGCAGCTCTTTATTAACGAAAACAAAAAAAAATCAAAAAAAACTACACTATATTACTATGTGTTACCATACAGAACAAGCTAAATGAAAACAAAAACAACTAATTTTTAGGTTATAGGTGCACGGTTTAAATTAAGATATTGAAAATAATATTACACTATCATAAATTGAATACATACATCAAACAAACAAAAAATTAACATAGCGAAATATTTACAATTTGTTACAGTATGCACACATTTGTTTAAAATATTTTTAAAAAAATTATTTCTTTTTGATTTTTCTTTTTTTTGCAACTGATTATTAGTTTCTCTGAAGAAGTCTCATAGGTTTAAATTTAAAGATAATTTTTTAGTCTACAGTTAACAGAAATATAAAGAGCCACGCCCCTTCTCTTTTAAAAATGATGAAATAATGGAACAAAATACAAGGGAGCAAATTGTACGGTCTCAAAAAGAAAATCTTTTATTTTGCAATCCTTTATTCCAGGTGAAAAATAAATGTTTCATTTAAAGGTAATAATGAATATTAAAAATTGCCGGGTCTAAAATTTTTGTCGATGTTTATTTACATATTTAAAATCTACAATCTTTGAAATTCCGAGTGGAAACACAGTTTTCTGATGTCATGAATAAATTTTCCACGTAAAAAAATATCCCGTGAACAAATTTTGGATAATATGCTATTCTAAATAGGTTAATATGCTATGCTAAATTTTGGTTAATATGCTATTACATCGGGAGATATTTGACATTCTCTTTTAAGAGGTTGTTTCCATATTTAAATGCGTAAAAGATACATTAAAATTAGACGCAATTTAAAAATGATTAAACTGTAATTTTGTAATTCTTTCACCTATTGATGATGATGATGTCGTGTCCGCTTTTTACAGAGGAAAGAGGGGTGCAGTAGCTTCTGAGGGTATGAACCCCTGAGCACCCGAGGTCAGAAGTCTGACTTCTAGCTCAAATGAAGATGAAACACACACACATTCGCTTGCACAGCCCCTTTTTACAGGGGGGCACATTCACACATCTCACAGATAGCACACAGAAGAACAACCATGCCCGAACCGGGACTCGAACCCGGGACCTCCAGAACACGAGGCAGACGCTCTACCTCTGTGCCAGCAAGCCGGCCTTTCACCTATTAAAATTTTCTTTTACGTTTTAATTGTGTATGCAAAATATGTAGAATATCTTATATCATAAGAGAAAGACTTTAGGTCAATAATTTTAATAAGTTTTCTTCATGATATGAATAAAAGTTTGAAATTTAATTTACACATTTAAAAAAATCCAAAATTTTGTCAGCCCATAGTTTCGAAAGAAATAGACCTAAACTTAAAAAGGTAACAATTAAAGGAGAACACAACAGCACACTGGCAATCTATTACAGATGTACATCAAATTAACCAGCCTTTATTATGGATAATAAAACTTTATATACTCATTGGAATGTTAAAAGATGAATGGTAGTTTTTTCTAAATAAATGATCTTGGCCAACAATGAGCCAGATGTAAGTCCTAAAGGCCTACTACAGCAGACGAGACTAGTTTTCAGAAGCTTGCATATTTATTGAATAGTACATGTAGCGCCATGCTAATCTTCCATATAACTTAACTAAATTAGCAATAAAAATTAAGTTCCGTATATAACTTATATTTATTGGATGCAATCAGTTATATTTGTTGTAAATTTGCAGAATGGATTATATAAACTTTTATGATATATCGAAAATAGCACGATCTTCAATTTTATTAGAGCTATGTATTTGTGCGGTTTTATTATTGAAATTTCTGTTTAACCGCATAATTAATGTTCAACATGTATAAAATTTAGAAGTCACCTGATTAGAGAAATTCTTTCTTGCACATTAGATATCAAATTTTGAAATTTTTTTATACTAAATAGATCGCAAAAACTTGAAATGTTAGCTTTGTTTAAATATATTTTGTTGGTAAGTAAATATTTATAGCTACATTTTATTATATACCACTTAAGCCGCCCATTGAACTTAATCAAACGTTTTTATTTATTACTAATTGAATACATCTCTTATGTGTTTTCTATTTTTATTCTTTTTATACATTATCGTCCAAGGGAGTCCATGTCTAATTATTAGTGGTTCACTCTTTAAAAAATCCTTTTTTAATTATTTATATAAAATAAAATCTGTAAAATTGCGTAAATGAGTTTACTTGCTACTTTCTTCGTATTTAAAATTTAAAAAAGTTCTTCGTATTTAAAATTAAATGGCAAATAATTATATGGAGAAGTAAATTATTTGCCATTATTTTAATTTAATATCATGTCAGAACATGATATTGTTTTAGGAATGAGGTTTTGTGGCGTCAACAAAAACCTGTAGGCGAAAAATTGAAATTTTATTATCTAGTCGAGCATCTCAAAAAATCAGCTTTTAATAACGTGATGCCATCCCTTTTACAAAAGTTCTGATTAAAAAAAGTTAATGACTACGGCAAATAAAACATAGAAAAATGTCATTTTGAGCACGCGATTATGTGAAATGAAATAAATTGGAAATGTGATATTTTTTGTAAACAATAAATTTGAGAAAGAGTTTTTTGGATCGTTTGCAATACTAAAGTGATTCGTTCAATGAAACAATAAAAATGAATAAAAATATAATTTATCTTGCACGAGCACGCGGTGCTTGGTCGTACAAGAAATTGTGTTATGACGTGATACATTGAAATATGCATAGCAGATTTCATTTTAACCTTTTTATGTATGTTGTGGTGGTGGTTGTTTTTGAAAAATTCTTCAAGCATTAAACTTTTGAATGTTATACTTGATCAAAATAAAGAAGATATCTAATCAATATCATTACTATTTCAATACAAATCTTGAAGTAATAGGGAGAAAAAAAACTAAATCATTTATACATTTACAGTCATTTTTAAAATTCTTGTGTGTAAATAGTGCGTTTAAAAATGATTACCAGTACTCACGGCATCCAACACTAGATGCCGCTTTTGAAATGAGAATAGATATGTTAAGAAAAATGATATACTATTAAGGGATCTCATTTATTATTTTATATTTCAAGATCAGGATGCGAATCATATTTATACTAGTGAGAATGCGAAAAACCTTTTTAAAATGCTTTTCATTTATTTAAAAGTAGCTATCAATAAACGATTTTATATTATTAATTGTTTTTGAAGTTAACTTTGTGATGAAAATACATGCAAGTTATAGAAGGAACTTAATCGTAGACCTGTCTTAAAAGTTATGTTAAACTTCATTCATTAATGTTCATGATACAGCAATTCTTGGAGCATATCTTATTCAACTTCCATGTCACACGCAGGAATTTTTGTGTCAATGAACTGCGATTCCTAATTTTATCTAATAAAAAAAACAGATAGAGGAAAACAGATAGAGGGAGCCAATTGTTATTATCATCCCGAAACAGCACCTTGCATTTTAATTTTTCTTTTTTTCCTTCACACACTTATTTAATAAAACTCAGTAGATTTCGGTTAAGGGAAAAAATTCTTTTATCATATGAGTAGCATTTGCATGAAGTAGCCGAACACATTTAAAAACAACAAGTTCAGATTTTTAAAAAAATTTAATGATTCTTTGCATACTAACTCACTTGCTAATTTTTTTTTCGTTGCGATAAAGATGTTTGAATATTAAAAAGAACATACTTTAGAGAAAACAAATTCTTTGTTAGGTATCAAAAATATCTGATAAACGCATTTTCATTTGTAATTTCTTGAGCGTAGTAGCCGCAGGAAAGATTGTAACTTATATTATATCGTTCAATGATGCATAATAGGCACAACCTGAATTTAATTTTGTTTAATAAAAATTAAGAATATTTTTATTTGATATAAATATAAATTTTGAAAGGGAAATTATGAATAGGCCGTTACAAATTTTTAACTAATGTTAATTAAAAATTTAACCAAAATAAAATTTCATAATTATTGTTTTATTATTTAGTTAAAGTAAGTACATATGTAAGGACGCTGTTTTCGTATTAATTTAAGCGAAAAATTAGAATACGATTATACTATTTTTACTATTTTTTATCGTATTTTCTTATTTATTATTATTATTTTCAAATTTTAAGCTTTCGAAAAAATTTCCTCAGTGGAAAAACGTTTGAAACTACTTCCAACTTCCAACAGAATAATATTTTCCACAGCTCTTTTTCATTGCATATCTTGAAGTAGAAACGAGTGCACTCAGTTTCTATGAAAATTTAAAAACCGGTGCTGAATTAAAGAGCGACACTTTAAAAAATCAATAAAAAGAGATGTACGGTTTCCTTCTAGTATTTCCTCTACAGAGAGAATTTCTAAAAAGGAGAATACTGGCGGATTTAAATATAATGTGCAAATCACCTGTCATTTTTATGCACTGAAAAAAGCTCTTGTGCTTACACCCTGGTTGTGATTGAGAACATGCTTTAATAAAATACGGTGATTAAATAGTTTTGAAACCTTTATGACAGGAACAAGAATGATTTTAAATATAGAACGTAATAAAGGAGACTTTAAGATTTGGCAATATCGAATATTGTTTACTAGCGATATTTTCCACAGTTTGTTCGCGCTGCTGTGTTTAGTATTTGGATTTCTATAAAATTTGGACTATAAAGATGTAATAATCATGGATACTAACTTCAACAAAAAATATATAATCATATTTCGTTTAAGGAATATCTCCTGTAACGAATGATCCACACAATGGGCAAAATAAAAGGTACTTACGTATTAGACCGTCCAACTTTATCGCCAAATTTGAAGTCGTCTCCTATGAGTTGCTAAGCCGCCAATTATGGCAATCCGGCAATGGTGTAATACGTTGATCTTTATCGCCAAATTTAAATCCATTGTCAATTAGTTACTAAACTGCTGGCGAAGACGGTTTAATACGTAAGTACCAAATAAAATGCCAAACATTTAACGAGCGATATTTCGTAGTTGATTGGGTGATTATCAGAATTTTCATGGCAAAGGAGCCATAATTGGCTCATACCAAGACACATGGTATGAATATATTACCACAGAATTGAACATTATGTTTCTCCCAGGCTAAAAAAAATTGATTTAAAAAGTTTTGTTAAAAGAAGCATTTAAAAAAAGTATGAAGATTTAAATAAGGTAAAATCAAATTCGCTAAAATCAAAATGTTTTTTTAAAAAAAAACAATGATATTTATATAAAATGGATAAAGTTAATGGCGCTTCAAAATTCTTGAATATTATGGTGAGGTTGTTCAACCAAATCCAATAAAGTTGAATTGATCTAAAACTGAAAGATTAACTTCACAATCCGAGTACATCGGCTACCCTTCCCTTGCTCCAAACAAAAGATGTTTGTGAGTTAGGCGGGTATGACCAATTCGTAGTCTAGTCAATTTTACATCAGCCCATTGAACCGAAGCAGAAGGCTACCTTCCAATCGTGGCTTGATAAAATGCAGTTAGTTTTCTTGATTCCAGGATTCTTTCAAAACGAAAGTATGTAGCCACTATACATGTTAATTAGATCAATATGAGAGCAAGGGCGCTGCAAAATATGCTTAGCCTTCTTGGCAGCAATGATAACCGCTTCATTGCCGGTTATACCAACATAACTAGGAATCCATCTGCATAAGTTGTCATACCCCTTAGTCTGAGGCTCCCTAACTGCAAAGAATATCGATGTTTCATAGAATAAGTGATGAGGAGACATCATGAAATAATAAGCACAATCAACCTGCATCTGTATGAATTTATATTGAGCGATTATTTGAAGATAATCCTTATCTCTGCATGGAAAACGCTTTAACCAAACAGCATTATTGAAGGCCCGTGAAGTTTTAATTGATGAGACTGTGCCTCTAGCCAAGATTATGAAGCTAGAGGCGAATTAGCAAAGACATCAATGAACTGGTGGATGGACATAGGGAGAATTGCAGAAAATCTTATGGAGCTGCATTCTGAGTCACGGAAAAATTTTGTGAATAATATTTGGTCAATGAAGAAGAAATGATCTCAAGAGAGCAACAACTATCCAATGAAATACGGCAGAAACTGAGAGCTGGGAAATTATTGCATCATACATTCGGGCTCGTCACCGTAATCGAACAGTAACTGAGCCCATTGCATATTCACTCAACGATACTTTTGTTTCTCACTTACACCAAATTTTGAAGTGCAGCAAAGTTAAATACCTATAGAGAAATGTAAAAAGAGAATGCATTATAAATAATAATGCATTACATTCTAATAAACTTGTTTGGGTATTTTTCCGAAAGGCACAGCGTCCCCTTTTTCATTGATTCCCAACGAAATTATTTCGCTTAATGAATGTTTTGCATTGCGAGTAAGATTCGGGAATAAATTATGTTCTTTAAGTGGAATTTCAATGTATATTATTTTTATAGATATTCTTTTTCCTCTTTCCTTAATTTGATATTAATGATCATTAATTTGTTAAGGTAAAGAGTTTTAACCAATTAAATAATCAAATGTAAAAAATTAACCATTAAAAACTTTCTCATTTCGGCTTAATCGAAATTGAAAAAATTAACATTTAGTAACAACAATCATAATGCGTTATGGCATTTTTTAATAATTTCATGAAAATCTAATGAAAATTTGGACATCCACTAAGTATTAACATGAAAGCCCCATTAGTGAAATTCTAACGGAATTCATAGTGAAATTATTAGACAATTGCAAACCGGGTTGAAAAATGATGAAATTTAATTTTTCATTATTAATAATGAAAACTAATTTACTTAAATAGGTCCCCTAAAATAAAATAAAAATAAATAAGAATAAAACTTCCAATACTGTAGACGCTAAGCAGCAATGGAAATCAAACTATAGTAGAACTGGGATGGAAAGATAAATTTCAGATTAAGACCAGAATGTCTAATAATTTTTTTTTATAATTCAACGATCGTTCAATGAAATATCAAAAACAGAAATATTACTTTAAAAAATATACGCTTCCTCGTTGCATTTTGTTTAATTTCTTAGTAAAATATATCAATTATAAATTAGGCATTGTCCAATGAAAGTTCAATTTATGCTAATATAAAATTACTTTTTATACGCTGAAAACTTTTTATCTGCATTATACTTTTTTTCATAGTAATTTAATTGCTTTCAAACACAACAAATTTTCCTGGACTCTATAAAATCCAGCTGAAATGAAATAACCGAATTGAAATACATCAATCCAGGATGCTCTTGAACTCGGATTGAGAAACTTGTTTCGCGTGGCAGAACAAAATACGAAATTGTTGAATGAAATAAAAACTAATAAACAACCTTCAGAAACAATGAATAACCAATTATTGAAATATTAAAAAAAAAAGAAATTTTAGGGGAAAAAATGATGCATTCGATATTCGCCAATGTCATCAACAGGAAGGGATGTCCTCGATTTTCTCGTACATTAACACATTCGGTGAGTTCTATTTGGTAATCATAAAATGGTGGAGAATATCGAGTACCCATTTTTGTCGATCCACATTTTAATGTCAAACTAGCTATGAAATTTCTAGTTTATGCTCTTAGTTATAGTCTTATGTTCTAGCTTATGATCTTAGGTTAACATTTTCAAGCAAATCTGAATACAACAAACCGATAGTTTACTGGTTGCCAGATTTGATCACAAATTTTTTTTGAAATTTTTTAAATTCTGGTTCTAAAGGATAAGCCAAATTTCACTTATATACCTCATTTCGTTTTGAACTATGATTTTTCAAAATTTGATAGAGGTAAAAACTACAAACCAAATTTCATTTGTCTGAATCAGATTTTATATAAGAAGTGCAAACCAAATTGTAGCATCTAATAATATGTAAAAACTTCATTAATCTCATACACCTGCAATGTATACCGAATTTCATCCGTATTTGAAATACATAACAAATTTTATAAACCATTTTTCTTCCTGCATTTGGCACAATGGATATAAAAGTTGTAGAAGCACATACGATGTGTTTCCCTATAGCATTAAAAAAAGGATTATTGCTCTCAAACATAAATAATTCCCCCTCCTCACAAAAAAATGTATCATGTCGTTTTGTGATTGGTAGCCAGCGAATCACCTGACCTATGACATTTGAGGTTAGTTTTGTCAGTATTGTTTGAAATAATTAATGAAAATTTTTATTACGTCGAAGAACACATTTATATTGCACTTGCCGGTGAAATGGCGACAAAAAGGATTAAAGGTTTTAATTAATAAAAAGATTACAAAGAAATCTGCTACGCATATTTCAATGTATCATGTCAGAGCATCATTTCTTGAACGCACAAGCACCACGTGCTCGCGCGAGTTAAATTATATTTTTATATTTTGATTGTTTCTTCGAATGAATCACTTTAGTATTGCCAACGATCGAAAAAAACAAAGTATAAAAATAAAGAAAGGAAGTCGGCAAGTATTAAAACAGAAAAAAAAAAATCTTTACTTAAGAAAGAAATATATGCAACAGTTTTGACAATCATCAGCATAGCAGCTAATAAAGATTTTCACCTGCTTCTAAGGCAAATTTATTTAGCGAAAAATTTATGCTCTAAATAGTAATAATGGTCTCACATGCCCGCTGTACGTACACAGGCTCGTAACAAAAAATTCAGTTAATTACAAAACAAGAAGAGAAAGGTAAATGATTACTTTTATTTCATTTATAAGATGCCGTTTCGCAAGAACTGTAAACAGTGCCTATCCGATATAGTCCAATATAGATAGATCTATATATACTGTTATAAATGTGAAAGTTTGGATGGATGGATGATGGGGTTCAATCACGCCAGAACGGCCGAAGGAAATTAGATAAAATTTAGCACAAAGATAGATGATAGTCTACAGAAGAACATAGGCTAATTTTTATTCCGGTTAATTAAATGGTTATTTTTTATTAATTAAAAACTAACTTTTCCGCTCCCCCCCCCAAAAAAACAACCTAAAACATGTGCCTGAGCTTTTTGAATCGTTTGTTTTTATTTTTCTATTTCCGGTATTCTTTTAATATTATCTTATCTATTGGAATTCTTTGTGATTTATAGTAGGATTTCCCAACAGAAAGCCTTTTCCATTAAAACAAAAAATATATTTTTTAAAATGTAATCGGGTTTTTTTTCTGTTTCCGTTTTTCATTTTAATATTATCTTACTATTTTAAAGGTTTATTAATTTTTTTCGCTGTTATTGTGTTAATATAATTCGATATTTCCTGTTATTTCGGTTTTTTTTCTTGCTGTACATATTCCCTTTGCCTATTTTCATCATTTTCGATTAAATTTTTAAAAGTATCTTTATGGATTCAAGTACATAGCCTTTAAGTAGTTTTTCCCCCCACGCTAATAAGGTTAGACTTAAAATGTTTTCGACCGGTTATTTCAAACGATTCTGTTTATTTTCGAAGTGCATAATAAATTTAAAATTAAACATTGTTAATTAATAGATATTTCGATTCCTACAGAAGTGCTTTTGAATAAAAATAAAATAGATGAATTGAAATTAAAATGTTCTAATCTGCATTGCGTTACCCCAACTGGTACTTAAAATTCACGTCTTTACGTTGCTCCAATTGACGTTGAAAATTTATGCATGCATATGGTTTTGATAACATTTTATGCCGTGAGTTCTCACATATACACATAAAAATTTCCACGCGCACAAAGTCGCGGGTAAGAGCTAGTTGGTATATAAATCTTGTAATGACTTTTACCTTAATGAATTCAGATGATACCTTTGAGATTATTACTTATATCAATTGCTATATATATTTCAATTTTCCATTTGTAAGTGTAATTCCCAAAATAAATTTTTCAAAATTTCCGAAATTTATACAGAATAAAAGGTGAGTGGTGGGGGTCAGCAATAATTGTTTTAATGTAATTTTTTATTAATAACAAAAAATTATAATGATTATGGGAAGTGTCTTTGAGTTATATGGTTTTTTTTATTGTTGGAAAATATTTTTTGATTTATTTGTGTTCCTAAACGGTTTTGATTAACTGTTTAGTTCAATTCTATTTCTTTATAAAAAAAATTCCATTAAATATCTTAAGATAAATCAAATTATTTATCATCTCATATTCCTTCGCATTAAGATAGAGGTCAATCAATCGCAAATCAACCATCTAATTATATAATTATTTGGTTCAATTGTTTATCGATTGAGTGATTTTTAATAGCTAGTTTTTCTCCCCCCTTCCCCATTTTTTACTATTAAAATATACACAAAAAAAATCCTTACTTTTTCTTAGTTTTGAAACACAATTCATAATATCCAGCCTTGTATATACATTTAGTATTGACTAAAAAAAATCTAGATTCAAGTCAGCGCATTCTAATTTAGAAACAAATCGAATGCAGTTGTTCCATTTTAATGCAATTCTTAGATCAATATTACTTTTTTAATTAGGAAAATAAACAAATACACCTCAGTTCTAAATTATGTTATTTAGCAACTATAAATAGAGATTTTAAGTTTCTTCTCTGAATAACTTATTTATGAATGAATTTAAAAAAAATATATATATAATGGTCTAAATTGCTGAATTTTGTTTCTAGGGACACTGATAAACAGTTCAGTGTGTTAGATTACATTTAAGAAGGGGGAAAAAAAGAAAGTTAAAAAATTGCATTACAAATTTGTAATTTTGAATTCTCATTAATTCGTTTTCGTAGAGAATTTTTATTTGCGAAACTGATTTCAATGCTCAAAACTTGGAATGGATGCTGAGAACATTTGTATTATTCGAATTTTTTTTTTCTGCTGGTTATAGTTTGATTACCAAATTAAAATCAGTTTTGAATTTTTAAAATCATATATCAACATTTAAAAAGAATCTCCCTTTTATACATTTTATCAAAAATTTAAAAATTGATGTTTGGAATGACGTTATAGATTTTTTTTTAAAAAGTACTGTTTGCCCGATTCCAGAATTTTTTAAATAGTTTTACTTAAGATTCCTCGCTAAATTACTAAAACTATAAATTGTTAATGAATTGCTGTGAATTTTATGTTTTTAATGGCATCCATTATTAATAGGAAGTATAAAATAAGATGGGACATAAAATATGACTGATAAATAGCAAACATATATATGGAATATCAAGTGTTTTATAACTCACAAAAATTTGGAAGTAGAAAGAAACCTCTGCTTTTAAATACCATTTATTGATTCTTACAGGAACATCATCCAAACAAAAATCATTTTTATGAAGAAATAATAGATGAGCAATATTCACAAGGAAACGGAACCATGAAATTATTTTGATTTCTCCCTTTTATTTGCAATTCATTATAGCTAAGCTATTTTATTTGCTAATAAAAGAAGAAGAAAAAAATTCCATACATCCGTCTACAGACTGTTCTGCAAACATAATAGAAGAAGAAATCCAATACAATGGGCAAGACTATTCTAGATGCAACATTAAAGAATTTCGAAAGATAATATTAACATCTAAAAAATTAAATTTGTGGTTCGTTATGCATACGGAAAAGAAAAAGCTGACGGGAAATACAAATAAAATTTATGTTTTCAGTGGGAAAACAACATTTATACTTTTTTAGTACTTTTGTTGCGATTTCACGCTTGAGTTGGATTGACTGATGTACGCTTTGTTACGTTTAGATATTGATATTATTTGCATCCGAGTTACTTTTTGGATACACCGACACATCAGCATGATTTATGGTATGAAAAAAAGTCATTTCATCAAGTAAAATACATTTAAGAAAATTTAGCTATACATTGCTTCTTATAATAATAAACAAATGCTAAAGAAAAATTTCTAAAAGCTTCATTCTTTTTCTAAATATTTAAAAATTAAAATTACAAATTCGCGTGATAAATACTTTTACAAAAAAAAAAGAACATTTTACGAAAATTTCAGTTTTAATAATATCTTAAAGTAAACAACGCAAGATTCCTTGCAAACAAGCAATTCAAATTAGAAGTTCACTTTCAAATTATGAAAAAAAAAAGATTAAAACGGAATCTGCTATGCATATTTCAATGTATCACGTCGGAACATCATTTCTTGAACGGCCAAGCATCACGTGCTCATGCAAGATAAGTTACATTTTTATTCATTTTAATTGTTTCATTGAATGAGTCACTTTAGTATTGCTAACGATCAAAAAAAACTTTGTCTCGCATCTATTGTTTAAAAAAAAACATCACATTTCCTATTTATTTCATTTCATATAATCACGTGCTCAAAATGACATTTTTCTAGGTTCTATTTGCCATCGTCACTAATTTATTTTTTTTATATCGGGGTTTTTTTAAATGCAATGACAACGCTTTCTTAAAAGCTGATTTTTTTTAGTTGCTCGTGCAGACAATAGAATTTTAGTTAAGATGCTTATTTTTCGTATTAAAATGCATATTTACGTATTAAAAAGCTTGTTTTTCGCCTACGGATTTTTGTTGACGCCAGAAAACCTCATTCCCAAAACAATATCTTGTTCTGTCTTGATATTTATTCTTAACACGTTTATCGAAGATTTAAAAAAATTTTCTTTCAAAATTTAACTTTGGTATAGCAATGAGAATATTTCTTAAATTGGTAATAGTGTATCCAATACCAATAACTATCGTCTTATTTGTGAAAGAGTCTATCTAGTTAAAAGAAAATAAAACCAATTATCAGAAAGATGATAGTTATAGGATATAGTTTCCGTATAAATTTATATTGTGTTTGCTAAACAAATATAACATTTCAAAAGTCGTTAACATTTTTTTTTTTTGTAACGCATGTATCATTAAGTTTGATTATACTGCCAATGTGAATGATGTCTGGGACAGAGCATTCTTTTTCAACCCCCACAACATATTTAATTTTAAAGATTATTAAATTATTTTCTATTTAAAGGTTATTAAAAGGTTATAAAGGTTTTAAAGGTTATTACATTTTTTAATTAATAATGCTGTTATTTTCTAACCAGGAATCGCATTCACATTGGTAAGTAAGAAATCTATGCCTGAATGAGTCTCCTATTCCCCCCCCCCTCGTAATTAAATTATTTCAAAGCTATATGAGACAACATTTATTCGTCTTTGAGCCATTCTATAAGAATAACATTATATTAAATTATAATACACTTTTACATTTTTTTTACTTCGATTATTGCACCCCGGGAATCACGCATTACTTAAAAGCAAAAGCGAGGCGACACAAAACAAATTGAGGAAAAACTAATGAATATTTTATCCCTGTGAATACATGAATATATACTGTGAGATTTCAATAAGGATTTCAGTCGTGTGTCATTCACAATTAAGGGAATCATAGAAATCTTTTAAAAGAATTGACTTATCTGAACAGTATTTTATCCCTTTACTCGGAGTGTGGGAGCGTGTCGACTTTTAGCCGATTTAGCCATTATACAAATTTTCTGTTAAATTAATTAAATAGAAAGTAAAATGGGATCAGGAAATAAGAAAATATTTTAGAATGAAGTTACTATGGGCTAAATTAAAGATAAAAAATTTAATTAAGTTTAAATTAAATTTTAAAATATCACTAAATATATTTATAATTTGTCCTTCGCTGCTTATGTTTAAAATTATTCGTAAGCTATATGCAATAGCTGATTTCTTAAGCCTGATTTATTCATAACATAGCTTGCAACCCCTTTTTGTCACAGTAAAATTCATTCAGATTTTATGAAATGTGCCGAAACCATTCCAGATTCTTTATTGATTTCATTAACTCAAAAATCTATCGCCATGCTTTAAAATAGATTTGCTGCATCGCGGCAAGAAAACTCTTGTTCTTCCTTTTTTCTTTGTGAATAAATTGGGAAAATTTAACGCATTTTTGAGTTTATCCTTTGTTTATACCTTTTTAAGGAGAAACATTGTTAATTATACTTTTAGTTCAACTCGTTTAATTCTCTTAGTCAACATACGAATTCTATCTGAAATCATTGTAATTATGATATATAGGTGAGAAGTTCAATTGAAATCAATCGGAATCTGCTAATTAAAAAGAAGGAAGTTTTGTCAGTTTGCTCAGATGTGTTAAATATTTTTCATCTAAAATTAAAATAAATAATTTATTTTGCGAAGAAATGCTAATAAATAGTTGGAAGAAACAATGCGCCCTTTCTTTAGCAAGATGATTTTATAAATGTAAAGTAAAAAAGAAAATCATATTAATTTCTTTTTAAAACGATTTTTTGTTTTGATAAGGTCAAAATTAAATTCATTTTCTATGATCGAATTAAATCCAGTCTTATAAGGGAAGAGCCATAATTTTTTAAGTCCATACCTAAACAGGAATAAGAATAGTAAGGAAAAAAGTAAAGTGGGATATAGTTTACAAGGATATTGTCTTTTAAAGTTTGAAAATTATTTCGGAAATGACAAATTATTTTTTGATTTCTAATTCCATTTTGGAGTATAAGATATATATATCTTTAAATTCTGTTTTGTATTCAATGGCGTAAGGGTCATTAAAGGTGCTCCAACAAATTGTTAATAAATGCAAGATTGATTTTAAAATTTTAAAATTAATTTCATAATCTTAATTTAGTGTTAGTAAAATTAAATAAAATCATGAGATGATCAAATAAAAAAGTGCTTTTAATATTCATTAATTATTTCATTTTGCATTTTAATGATAAAATGCTGTACATATGAAATTTATCATATTTAGGGGTCAGAAACAATCAGCTTGGCAGAAATTACTTCGAAATTTTACTGATATCTTGTTTGACTTTTATTCAAAATCCGCAAAATAAAATTTTTGCTCATGACTTTATGACCATTGAAATTAATCTCAATTGCATAAGATCTCTTTTATTATAATTTGAAAAGCTTTCCAAAACTTTAACTTGATTGTCAGAAATTAGATTTAGTCTATCTTTTTATAGTCTCATTTTTATAGAAAGGATTTAAGTTTATCTATTGGTAGAAAGAATTTTTTTAAAAAAACTATACATCTGAATGATACAATGTTAACAAATAAGGATTCAATCACAATTATTGCAATTTAATTTTTTTTAAAAATCATTATTACAATTGCATTATAACAACTGGATTTCCATAAACTTAGAATCATGACTCTAGATGAGGCATAGAAATTCTCGCAAACTATTGGAATATATAAACAAAGAAGTCAAAGAATTATGCTACTATAGAAAATTGTAAATTTCCTAAAGATTTATACAAGATTCGTCTTAATTCCTGTAATACTTAAAATAATCATTATTATTTTCTATTTATAACTTAAGTTCGGAATTTCTGCAAAACGATTATGAAGGGAGAAAATAAATTGCAAAAATTGTTTTCATTCCTGCCATTTTTTCCTAAAAAGGGCAGAAATGAAAAGAATCTTCAAAAAGCCGCAATTTCAGCTAAGATACCACTTACCCAACTTTGCCAGCGAAGCATCCTTTCCTTGAAAAAGGCCTAAAAGTTCAGAGATATGGTCAAGAGCAACCTCTTTTAACTTGACTTTAAGATAAACTGGTAAAATCTACAAACGATAGTCGAAATTTCCAGTGCTTCAAGCAAAGAAAATAATCCTGGGAACATGCTCTGCTGTCATTCCTTATCACGTCAAAAAGACACCGAACACCAACCAAAACACAGTAAGGGCAGTAAATGGACCCCTATCGTAAAAAGACCTCTCCCCTATTCTTCACGTTCGGGGGACCCACCCACAGAGCAAAAAAAGATAGTATCTGATTTGAGTAATCGATTGCAGGAAACAGTTCTCGCTTCCTTTTGACCATAGAGGAGGGGGCGTGGATTCCTTGTCAATGTGATTGTCCAATTACATTCCCAATAAGCATGACAGAACATGACCGTGCCGATTCTGCAAACCGGAAAGCCAAACATGGAATAATGTATATTGTGCTTCGTCAAAAGGATGGACCCTTAAGTTAGCAAGAGGATAGATAAGGCTTTCGATTAATTCCTTTATGGCAATGGATTTATTATCTTCATTATTATTTCACTCAGTTTTTCTTATAATGGATATACCATAAGAGATTTCCATACCGAGAGGTGATTTAAATGAGAATAAAATGATAATATTCATGAAATCTGCGATATTTTAAATATGGATCCATGCACTTAGTGTAATATTTTATTAAGGAAATGAACTATGAATAAAAAGAAAACTCAATGCTGCATTATTTTAAAACTTATTAACCGTTGATTTTCCTAAACACCCAGGTATTAAGACAAATGTTAATGGCCAGGGCCTTACTAAGGCAGGGGCATACGGGGCAGTTGCCTTGGACCCACACATAATTTGGGGGGGTCGAATATAAATATTATTTAACGTTTCCCTCTTTAATGAATCTTCTTCATTACTAAAGTAGTGAAGCAAAGGGGGGCCCCAAAGAAGTTTTTGCCCTGGACCCCAACTAGGCTAAGTCGGGCCCTATTAATGACTGCACTGCTGATTAGTGGATAATTTTTTCCAATTCTTTCACATGTTGAGCTTTACTTAACAAAATAAGTATATTAAATGTTTTAAATCATAATTCTAACAATAATGTATCACTTTATCATATTTTATATGCAGGGCCTGACTAAGGCTAGGGCTACGGGGCGACTGCCCCGGGCCTCCGCTTATGTGGGGCCCCAAATCGAATATAAATTTTATTTTACCCTTCCTTCTTTAATGAATTTTTTTTTTTTTTTTTTCATTACTAAAGTAGTGAAGCAGTGTGGACCCCAGAGAAGTTTTTGCCCGGCCCCAACTAGGCTAAGTCTGGCTCTGTTTATATGCAATGAAAGCGATTTAACAATGTTGGGAATTTTCAAAAAATGTTTCATCTGTATAAAAATTGAATGTTACAAATTTTAAACGTAAAGTAACTTTATAAAAAATTTTTATACCTACTTATTTGTTTTAGTTCTGCTTTACCTTTTTTTCTGATTTTTTTTAACTTCTTGCTATTTCATTTATTATTTTTACATGACACTTAAATATTACAAACTTCAAAATCCAAAAACTTCAACTTTTTCTGTATTTTTCTGATAATTTTTTAGATTCAAACCTGATATCCAATCGGATATTAATTTATGCTTTGCATTATTTCATCATTCAAAAAGGATTTATTATATTTTAAATTCCATTCACAGTAGAATTCTATTAATAAAAAAGTGGACGTTATCTTAAATTGCAATGAATTCAAATCTTAAGAATTTAATTTTTTTAAATCTTTATTAATGAATGTTCGTGGAGTATTTTTGTATGAGAGCAAATGATTGTTAATGATCTAGCGACATAAATGTGCAAATTGTGATAAAACAGTTTTTATATTTTTCCGCAACCGGTCAAACAAGTCCTTTCTATCCCTAACAAACAGGTTGATATTCATTCACAGCGTGCCACAGAAAGCGGTTCAGCTCGCGTGTTTGGCGACATTCTCGAAATATTTTTGAAATGTATTGAAAATTTTATTCAATAACTTTTATTCAATAACTTAGATCTATCGCACTAATTTTAAGGGTACAAAAATATTTATGCCTATTAAAATGGGGGACAGTTTACTGACTTCAGAAATTATAAATCGAAAGGTCTAAAATTCTGAAGATCACAAATTAAAAAGTATAATAAAAATATTCTATTTCATACTTAAAAATATTTTTTAATCTAATTCTCCCCCCTCCCCAAATAATAGATGGATGGATGTAAATCTTTAATTGCGCTTACATGACATTTTACGTTACCGAATTTTTTAATTTTATAGCTCTATCAAATATAATTTTAACTCTAGTTATGTGTAAGAATATATTTTTAGGTTGGTATTTATTTTATATAAAAAAATTATGATTTTTTAAAAATTTTCAATATATATAGTATAAATAAACATAATCGTAGTTACGTTAGCAATATTTGTATATATTATGACAATTTTAGAATGATTTTTATATCAATTACTACTTACGTACATACAGATAGTCGCACCACAGCATCTTTCCGGTTTCCAGTTAAAAACTAAACATAAGACGCAAATATAATATTTTTTTATATTTATTTATTATAAAGGCAAAACATTTCTTCTATAAAATTTAACAATTAAATCAAACGTAACTTTAACCACAGAAAATCATATCCATTTCCTCAAAAATTACATTTTCCAAATTACAATTCAAATTTTGACAAATTTCGTCTCTAAGAATGTCCCAGTTATTATTAAAAAGTTTATGCAAACTTTCAGCATATTTTTTTAATTATATTTTTAAGTGTTTTATTAAAACCACAATTGATTTCTGAAATAGAGTCAACTGACGTCATGAAACAGTCACATGACAAACATAGCTGTACACGTCATTTGAGAACTAACTTAAGGTAATATCTAATATTACAATTGCATCTTATTATGGTATATAATTGTAAATTAATTAGTTTAAATATTTTGTATTATATGTAATTGCCATAGCATCACGCTGACTCCTGTAATGTGAGCAAAGGTTTCCAAAATGAAATTACTCGGATGAGATTTATTGTTGGGAATTATTTTAAATGAAAGCCTACGTATCTTTTTAAAAAATAGTGTTTTATGTCGGTATATAAGCGGTAAAAAAAGTTAGAAAAAAATTTTTGTTGAAAAATTTATAATATATGTCCCAAGTTAAAATACTTTCAAGCTTTACCATAAATCTTTTTTAACACTAAATATACTTTCATATATTTAGTGTTATATACTTTCATAATTTATATGACAAATTTTAAATTCGTGTCAAAATTTTTTTAAATTTACATTACAAATTTTAAAATGTGTATCCATTAGCCTTAATATTAATTCCAATGACTCTGATAAGACATATTTTTATTGTCATACATCGCATATTTAACGATAATAATGGCTGGAAATACTTAGGATGTTATTTAAAAAATGTACATTAGAATATTATAAGCTGATGATATCACTATAAAATATAATAATACACAAACAAAATAATATGCGCAATAAGAATTTTATTAAAATGCTTGATTTTTTTCTCCCTTTCAAACACTTCTTACTTACTTCAGTATTAATATTGAAGTAAGTAACAAAAGCTGGAACGGAAGAAAAAAAGTCCAGTACATTATTGAAGGCAGCTTATCCTCTTAACCCGCATGCACGCGCTTGAAATCGTTTCTTTTTTTCATTAAAAAATTATTCTTGGAAGTTTCCGAGTTTTAGTGGCCTGGAGATTTTTTTTTCTTTTCTTTTAGAAGACGAACGTCTGCACTTGTTAGGAGACCGATCTATCAATTATCCGACAGCTGCGAAAGCAGAGGTCATTGATAAAACGCCTCTTACGTTCACCCCTCACCTACTAGCCACAGTTTCTATGCAGTAAGGGAAGGGATGCCACTATTTCTGAAAACTTATGATTGATATTTCTAGTATCTTCACGGATTATTTAGAAACGGAATAAAACAACAACAAACACATTTTTTCGTGATCAAGTAATCAAGTAACAAGTTAATTTTTAAAAATTTCTCGTAGAAAATCGGCAACGGTGTGATGTTTCGGAGTTCCGCGTAGTGATAAAGTGGTCATGAGTCCCACCACATCAAAATTTGGAATGAAAATTATAATTTGCAAGTTAAGAGAAAGATTAAAATTAATTGAAACTGATCTAGACGAGCGCATAAAGCTCTAAAGTCATGACATTTGGTAAAATTATTAAATTAATATTTTATGATATAACTATTAATAGATAAATAATATTTTAATTATTTATGGGAAATATAGTACTTTAATGGAATTATATTGTACGTGTCTTTTACTATGGAGACTGAATTAACATTTTGATTAACTATTTTTTTAAAAAAATTCTAAAATTTCTTTTGTGTAGCTTATCATAATCATCTAAGGCCGAAATAGGAATAATTTTGAGAAATTTTAATCCAACAGATTGTCAACGAAGTTATAGAATTCTCAACCTTTAACCTTTAAAATTAATGTAAATATTGTCAACTGCATCCCCAGGTATTTTCCTAAAGCTAGAATTGAAAATCATATTAAAATTTAAATCGACTCGAAAAATATTCTAAGGCAACTTCTTATTTTGTCACAATCAAACAACAGAGTTGACTGTAATTATCAAAACAAAAACAAAAAAATAGGGGTCAACAGCGTGTTTATGTTCCAAAGATGGATGCGTTGCTGACACTAAAGAGTTATCAGCAAAGTAAATATCGTATATCATATTTTGAATATATGCAGAGTAGGATTTTCAACAGGCTTCTTCCAAATCAGCAGTTAGAAGGGTCAAAAGAGCAGAGGTCACTTTTCCCCTTCACCGCCTGCCAGAGGACGAACCATGCAGTTAAAATATGCGTCGACTCAAATTACACAATTTTTCGGAAATGGGGTAAATTTCCCCCGCTGTGGTGCTGTCCCCGGAGGTTTGGACAAAAACCAGATGTGGGGGAGGTGACTCATTGCAATTGGAGAGGGTAGGGCTGTGGAGTAGACAAAATTTTGTAAGCCCTAAAACGATAAAATGAATTTTCATTACGGGTGCAGCTCTTTTAACGTCACAATCATACTGCAAACGTAATTGCCCGCGCTGTGAAACATCTAATTGCATATTTTGCTCGAAATGTTACATCCTTTTTCGGTACATAAAATGTGCAAATAAAATAAAATATGAGATGGGCCATTGTTTGCAGATGCGTCAAAGTTGGCAAGTCACATTTGACCAAACATAATAAATTGCCGCCATAACAGGTCTTACCAAAGGTCTTTTGCTGTCGTGCATTTGGATAAAAAAAGAAAGGTGGATTTAAAAAAAATATTTAACATCAATCAATCTTTACCATTATTTTAGAAACATTACTGCTATCCAGAAATATTATTGAATATTACTGAAAAAAATTACTTGAGGTTTTAAAAATATTACTGGAATTACTCGTACCTGGAAAATATTACTGGCATAATATTACTGGAAATTTTTCGTATTTTGAAAATATTACTGGCATAATATTACTGGGATTACTCGTATTTTGAAAATATTACTGGCATAATATTACTTTACAAATATTATGCCTGAACTCAATTTCAAAATATTCTTTCAACATTCGTATTTACACCTGCATAATTAAGAGTGATTTGGAGCTTTACCATATCGAATTCCTTTTTTTTTTTGAGGGATTATAAATTTAAGAACAATGGAATCAACAACTATTTTAATATAATGAAATTATAAATTTTTATTGTATTTAAATCTGTTTCATATTCAAAAAAATTGCATTTATCAAATCCTCTTTTAAAAAAGCAACACGCAAGCTATTTTGGGCAGATTCTCTTGCTTTCGAACCATGATCAGTAAAAAAGGACTATGCCTGAGCTGAAATGCACTCTCCAAACTACCTGTTCATATCATTGGAGGGACAAAAAAAGTTTTTAAAAAAAATCTTGTCTCTGCATAGAAAAAATAATTAAATTAAAAAAAACACACAGGTACAGGAAATATTACATTATAGTGTTTCGTGAAAACAATTTCTTCCAAGTTAAACTATATCTTGAAAGTCTTGTAACTTAAATAGAAAAAGAATGGAAAAAATAGAAGAAAAAAGTAAAATTAAACGATGTTAACTTTCAAATCTCTCTCTTAGAATTCGACATTCTGCACTTCCAAAATCTGTTGAGTTTTTCTCTGTAGAAAAACATCGTTTTTTTTTTTTTTTTTTTTTTTTTTGAATGATTGAAAGCCGAAAGAAAAAGAAATCTTGATCATTGCAAGAAATAGAAATCATACAAATTGTGATTCGTTATGTCTTCGAATTTATAATCTTTCAAATTTAGTTTCAATTAAATTACTATTGAATTAGCTGCTTTCGATATCAATTAATTTAATTGATATTGGAAGCAACTAGACGGCTTTGGTGACCAACTTATTCACTGAGATTGATTCTTTAGGCAATGAAGCGATTAATATGAAATGTATTTTTTTAAAAATCAATAGGGTATTAAGTATGACTGAAAGATATGGATTTGAATTGATTACCTTACAACAGATTACAGAAATGCAAATTACAAATAAGATAAATTTTAACTCCTAATTTTGATGCTGGCAAAGCAAACGATTAAATGTTTTAGTAGATGAGTTTGAATTCCATTATGATATTATTTTAGATTAATAATTCCCAAAGCTAATTTTAAAAATATGTGTTAAAAATAAAATAAAGAATTGTGCAGAAAGGAAATCGATGCCATTAAAAAGGTCATTTTCTTTTCTGTTTAATTTTAAGATGATTCAAAAAATTATTTTTAGTAGCTTTGGAAAATAAGGAAGGACGTCAGCTTTCTTATTTTTGGGATCAATTAAAATTTGGCATTTGTTTTTATCACCTTGACTTTTCACATAGATTTTCCTTTGATTCAAGAAGGGGGATTAGGGGGAAAGAAATTTTGTTCTTGTTCTTGATTTTTAAACCAGTGAGCTTACGTTAAATTTTAGGGAAATTTTAAAGCGCTACATTTGGGGAGGTAATTTATTTTACATTGCTCTGTCATATATTGCAATAAGCTTAAATTTTGCATTTTCTAATTAATTTTGAATAATTTTGACCTTAAATTTTTAAAAAATCTGTAGATTTTTTATTATTATTTAATGTAGGTAAGCTTAAAAAATTGAATTAATAATGTACTAATTTTTAATTGATTTTAATTGAAAGAAAAAATTATGAAAGTGCAAAATTAAAATACATAACAGTCGATTTTATTTTTACATTTATTTAGAAGAAACCTTCTAAGGTAGAACTTTTTTTAACTAACATTAAATATCTAATTTTTTTTTTCAAATATTAAATAGAAAAAAGAATCCATCAAAAGAGGAGAAAAAAATTCAGTTTCTAATTTTTAAAAACTTTTTCGAAATGAATTTTCTTCAAAATTTGATATAAGTTTACAAATTTGGCCTTAAGTTCATATACCGAATTTCAACTGCAAAGTTCAAAGTGGTTATTTTGTACACAGAAGGATAAAGTCACAAATGTGTTTTCAGACCTCAGGAATTTGTAACTCAGAAACTAAAATGAAGAGGTTTGTCAAAATCACGATTTCAGTTTTTGATGAATATAATACTTTCTAGATACATTGCATACGTGAAGGTAAAAAAAAAAATTCAGAAGTTGCTTGTGCTTTAGATTTTTGGAATGTATTTGATTATAATCATTTATTTATTTAAATGTGGCAATACAAATACCTGTAAAATATCCATTTTGCAATGAATGCTGAAAATTAACTTTTCCTCCCAACCTGCTGGGAGAATCCTCCCCCCCCCCCATTAGATCGTAAAGCAATAGTTATAAAAACATATAATGAGCAGAAATCTTATAATAAACATAATATGTTATAATAAAGACGAACGTGTGTGTGTCATTACTCTATATGTTAGATTGTTTGATTTAGAGCTACAAAACAGTTCATCTTTAATTTGGACGGTGGGAGTGTGAAATTCGGATCGACTTTTTAAATTTAAAAAAACCCATTAAAAAACTAAGTAAAATTGTGGCATTTTCAGTGATTAACTTCCGAAAACATTACAACAAAAAAATGAATTTTTCATCATCTTAAAATAAAAAAAATCTTTTCTATGATTCTTATTATTATGCAATGATACTTATTGTAAAAATATTTTATGCACAATATCCAAATATCCAACAATATATTTTGTCCAAAAATAAAATTTAACTTACACAAACATATTATGTATGCATTAAAAAAAATCATCTCGTCAAGTCGGAAGGCAAGTTGGTAGGTTTCCTTATTATTTCAAACTCCTTTCAATCTTTAGACAAAAACAATATTACATTTGAATTACATTTTGCAGCAACCATTGATAATGATTTTCTTACTATCTCAACACTCAATTTTTCTAGTAAAATAAATGAAATAAAATTATTTATTATATTAATAAATATCATAAAAATATATGCTTGTTACAAAATTTATATTATTAAATAGTTTTGAAGTAAATGCCAAAAGGTTTGTATCAATTTGCAAAAACTAAGATTTTATCTTTTTCAACATCTCACAGAAAAATATAAAAAATTAACTATCTGCAATTATTCATCTTCCAATTAAATGCAGTAATTACCGTTTTATGACAGAAAATGCAAATTTATCGTTTGGTTTTTCCCTCCAGTAAAATTGGAGGGGAAAATTGCTTGCTTTTCTTAATTAATAATGGTACTAAGATTTTATTTGTAGCGATTTTAAATATTTCAGAAATAACTATTAAATAGTGCAAAACAAAACATATCATTAGTTTCTTTTAAAAAAATATACTTACCTTAAAATATACTTAGTCAACAGACTATTATGAGATATTTGGCGATATTTTTTGGCGATTATTCGCTATTACGCAGAAATTAGAACTTACAATAGTATTGTTAAAGCTGTAATAGTTATCTTATTTTAATATAGCATACTTTCAGTAATGCGGCAAATACCAAGCCAAAGTACTGTCAAATTAACAAAAGCACAGGGGTAACTAAATTAATTAAGAAGGCATTTAAATAATAACATTTAGAATCATTGCACAAAACATGATGAAAAAATTATTATATTATGTA
>JAOUZG010041737.1:2861473-2882616 GCA_026289955.1 Argiope argentata
TATATATATATTCCAAAATTAACTCACATTTTAAAAATATATAGGGTATTTTTAGTTTAGAAAATACTATCTTTTTTAATTCGAAGAATCTGGAACTGAATAATTGTATTCTTCAAAGGCTAAAGTGACATATTTAACAAAAATAGAGCACTGGTTAATTTGGACGTTTTCTGATGCTTAGGCCTTACTACTTCATTCCTAACTGATTTTTGAATAATTTTAGTCTAAGTTTCATTTGTATGCTATGTCCTTTTGCACATTATTTTCTCATTACGTTACTTTACGCTAATGTTCTATAATTTCACTTAGAAAAAGTCGTTTTTACATCAGAATGAAAGTGGAAACTTATAAAAGTATGCATAAGAAAAATAGATTATCTGCTTCGTTATGTAAACAGACCCATAGCTGCCACCTACAAAAGAGAAATAAACTTTTTTACTCTTGCAATCGCATAGTTTAGTATCTTATATATATAGATACTATCATGCAAAACCCGACATAAAGCACGCGCTTATGCTGGGTTTTATACTTTATCACTTTTTTTCTTGAGAAATACTTACAGAAAAGGAATGCAAGAAAGAGAAGTCTATTATCAGATTCTCCAAGTTTTCTTATTCTCTGTTCTATTATATAGAAGTTTAATTATATAAAAAATTGGTACTTACGTATTAGACAGTTCGATTTTATCGCCAAATTTTAAGTCGTCGCCAATGAGTCGTTAAACCACCAATTATGGCAATCTGGCAATGATGTAATCCGTTGATCTTTATCGCCAAATTTAAATCCGTCGCCAATGAGTTACTAAACCGTTGGCAATCGTCGGCGAAGTCGGTCTAATACGTAAGTACCAAAAAATTATGTTTGTATGTTTTGCAAAAACGATAACTGAACAACACTGCTGCATTATATTCTGCCTTTATACCCAAATTGTAAATCTAACTGAAATTTCTTGTTAAATGAATGAACTAAAAGAGGAATTGTTGAAATATATTCATTTCTTTCATTGTGCTATAAAAGTTTTAAAAAAGGAAAAAAATCTCTCATGCTCATAAAGACTATTTATATTTGTGCACCAATTACATTATCTTATCGATCTAAAATTAACGATGTATATTATTTATTTAAAAATATGTTTTATTCATTATATTTATTTACATACTATAAATATTGTTATTAATTATTAGTAATGAGTTTCTGAAAAAAAAAATCCTAAGTTGTATCATTCAGCTTTTTTCATTTATGTTATTGTTGTTACTTATGACACTTGTCATGGATAAGCCCCCCGCTGATATAGCAGCAGATTTAAGCCAAAAGGAGCGTCTCTTCTTTTTAAAGTAGCACCAACTAGGGCCAAGAGTACGACTTAGCTACGCACTCACCACATTCGCTTGCACATCCCCTTTTTATAGTCACACATCTCACAGATAGCACACAGAAGAACAGCCATGCCCAAACCGGGACTTCCAGAACAAGAGGAAGACGTGCTACCTCTGCGCAACAAAGCTGGCTTTTTCATATATAGTTCAGATAACAATTCTTACTACGGGAGAGCAAGAATTGACGATATTTGTATAATTAAGCAACGATCTTAAGTAATAGAGACTCTTCATTTCATACACTAGAAATTCTTGATAGATTGAATTTCTTTTAAATGTAAGGAATAGAAATTCAGTTCCTTTGCTTCATTTAAAGAATTTCGCTTGAATGTAAGGAATAGCGTTTCGTTCCTTTGCTTTATTTTAAGCTTTAAGTACAAAAAAATCAAGGGTAGAAATTATATTCTGCTGATAATACTCTGCTCGCAATAATATTTTTAATTTACAATTAAATGTTCAATTTTAAAAGATAAAATACTTTAATTGAATCGTAAAAATTTGAAATTTAGTTCGTGTAGTCGAACAATATATTCCGTAAATGCGGGACTGCTATATTCCAGCCTTGCCGCCTCCTGGTGGCTTAAAAGAGAACTCCATCCAGAGTGAGTCGGACTTTCCTCGAGTAAACAGCTAAATTTGTCTTGTCCCATTAATAAGCTTTGTAACTGTAAATGTTTAATTGCTTATCTTTGTTTATTTGTAATGTAAAGCTGTCTATGTTGATTAAATGTTTTAATTTCAAATTACCTTGAGATATTTTCTTTTAAATGCTCAGACAGTAACCATTACATTCGGTAACTAGCCCATTTGAAAAAACGCGAGGTCTCTTCAAAAGGTATGGGCCTTTTTATTTGAATCGTAATAAGAAAACAAGAACAACACACGATCCCAAATAACATGCTCTTCATTCTTATTTTTTCTCCAGAAATAAACATAAAAGTTCCAATAAAAATAATTCAAATATTTAAACATTTCGGATTCGGCCCAAAAACTTCTCGTCCATCAAATTTAAGTGACGCTTCAATACCTAGTCGTTATGCAAAATATATGCACTCTTCATGCTGCAGTTCACAACACATACATATGATTTGACTTCCTATCTATGAGCACAAACCAAAGGTCCCCAGAGATTGAGACATCGCACTCGGGGCTCGAGGGTATGGTTCATCTAATAACGGACCTCGACTTGCAATTATCCACGTGCGAGTAGCAATGAGAGAAAGTTGCATATCCAACTGCCCTTAGGTTTTCGAATGCTCCACTTCAAGTACGGCATTGCGTGCTCTTGGGCAACCCTATTTGAATGGGAAGCTGTAATTTCGCGAAGTTGTGTACAAAATTCACATCATCGCCTGGGGGGTTATTCCAGCAAAGGTGCTAATTAATATTCCTGTTTTTAAGAGCATTTAAAGTTCGTGTGTTTGAACAGCTTGTGATTATTAGACATCGTCGTTTTGATAAACGCAGAGCGTTAATACATTATTTAACTCTGTTTTCAGTGGAACCAATCTTTTTAGAAATGTTTAAATTTATTTTTTGTGTCGTTGTAAGAACAACTAGCGGCAGAGTATTTTTGCGCTCTGCATTTATATTTGGAGTCGTAAAAAATAAATATCTGCTTCTTTATTATACTCGGTGCTCCTTGTGCTTGACATTCAAGACATTTATAGGCTCTAGGTCAACTATTGCTTCACTATTGCCATTGAAAAAGCAAAAATGTTTACAAATAAGCTGATCAGATCTAATAGATAGCTTTATGGGTGTCAAAAAGGCATATTGTGGTAACACAAAGTTTTAGTGTGATCGTACAATTTGTTGCTTTCTATTATCATCAGTAATACAGCAAGGATTTTGAACTAAGAGTTATGGTATCGGACATTTACCACATATCATATAAGGAGGTATAAAAAAAGGGACTAAATGCTGTAATATTTTTCACCGATATCTTCTGCTACTCCGCTGATAGGAAGATCCATAGTCTCTATCCTCTCATGTCAATCTAATGAATTGTATGATGGGTGCATCACTGCTACGACAAATTTCAAATATTTCTTTCTACAAAAACGAATAAAGTGATCTAAGAAATTCCAAAATAAATAAAAGAAAAATTCTATTGCTTTTCTTTAAAGGGGACTTTTGCCTACTGACAGGTGATATGTTGCTACATAACCATGATAATAAGCCTTTTCCAAAATTTTCCATATGATTCCTTCATGAAGAATTTTTTCAAACTCTCTCTAATCCACTTTGCAATTTGAGACGCATTTATGCATTTATTTCACGATCAATTGGCTAGATGGACGTTTATGTCGTGACTTTAAGATAACAGATTTCGATGGATTGTGATTATTGTGACGTGACTTTAATGCTTGTAACTGTATTTCGCATGCTTTCCAACAAGCGCATCATGTTTTTGCATAAATGTAATCATTTTTTTACTCTCGTTTGGATGTTAACTACGTAAGCAGCCTTTTTTTCGCTTCTTTTTGTACGTTGGATTTTCAAATAAAGTTTATTATATATTTTTCAAAAATTGCATTATATTTTTAATAACCCTTAAGATAGAAGAGTTCTTTCAATTTCTTAAAGAGTTTTACTTTCATTCCTTAGTTTTAAGATGACTTTTCTTCCCTAAGCAGTTCTCTTTTCATTTCAAATCTCTTTTTTATTTTAATTCAGTTTATCTTTCTAAACCTCCAAAAGTACAATATTTTGTTTACCTAAAAGAAACAAATAAGTATTTGCCAAAAAAAAAAAAAAAAAAAAAAAAAAACAGAAGCTTAAGAAGCAAATATTATTTTATCTTATTTGCACATTAACGTTTTCTCGTTGCCATTCTTGTAAAGGGTGTCAAAAAATTAACGTAAGATTTGAATTTGCCGCCATTTTTGCAGTAACTTGTTGGCAACCCTGAAAATGATCAACATTATAGCTGACAGTTTAGGATTAGTAAAAATGGAGCGTTACACGATACAACAAGGTGTTTTCACTATTGAACAAAACTTAAAAAATAATGAAAACCTGGTGATCACATTTAAAAATATTGAAAACGCCCCCTAGGTTGTGTGATTCAACACCGTTGGATTTCTTTTTATGGGCTTATTTTTAGTCAAAGATCTATGCCAACAAGCACACATGTAAAGAGGAAATTTAATGTTTCATCAAGGAAATTCACCCACATGCAAAATGGTCGTGAAAAACTTCAACAAAAAAGAGCATTGTGCCAGCAAAGCCGTGGAGGCCATTTGTCCGATGTGTTATTCCATAAATAACCCTATCTTATATATTTAATGATTCAATAAAAATATAACAATCTTAAGATTACAAACTGTGTTTTCTATTTAATTCAAATCTTGCGTTGATTTTGGGACACCCTTTAATTTTTAGCAATGAGTGTTTTAATATTGAGGTTGTTACTTAAATATAACGTATTGTAAAAGGAGTTGAAAAATAATATTTTTTTAATATATTTTTTTATTTTTGAATTTTTGCAATGATCTTGGTCCCAACTTTTTCGTGTACTTACGAAAAGTTGAGTTTCCGTGTACTTCGAAAAAGAACGATTTTACGTTCTTCACTTTTAAGTGACCTGAATTTCAGGAAATTGCATCATTGAAGATTTATACGAAACAAAGAAAAAAAATTTCCGCATAAAAAGAAATTCCCACACTTTTATGTTTTCTTTTTCTGGGATTTTTATCCTTCATTATGCCCATTAAACGCCGGAAACTCCAAGAAAATGACGCTTCATTTCAATCTTAATGAACCTTTCGTTATTATTATTTAACCTTGTTCTATTAACAGGGATAGCAGCTGAGAAAATATTAATTAAAATGGAATCAACTGTTACACGTAAGATTCGTCTCTAAGGATGCACTACCTGTAGAAAACAATTGCTTCTCTTCAGTTTATTTTTACAGTTGTATCACATGAGCATTTCATTCTTAAACTGGATAAAATATAAATATATTTTTTAAAACAATACCCCAATAAGGAAGCTTCTCATCTAAGAGTACCTTCTTTTTTTTTACTCCTGAACATTCGGCACTTGCTATTTGTTTTTCAAAAGGCTTGCTATCTGTTTTTGATTTAAACAGTGGATACATTTAAGATGAACGTAACAAACAAGCAAACATTGCTTTTCGCAGATTATATACACATACTAGCTTTTATCCGCGACTTCGTACGACTGGAAATTTTGACGTGTATGTGCGAGAACTGACGTTCTGATCACAATGTAAAATGTTATCAAATCGTAATTATGGTACTGTTGAAAACAATTTTCGCCAAAAAAATAGTTTGTCGCCAACTCTTAGCAAAATGGCATAATGTGGGCCAAATGACAGCAATAGCGTTTCCAATCGTAAGGTTTCGATGAACGCTGCAGCAAATTAACGGAAATATAGAAAAAAAAATGCAATAATATGGAATGCACGCAAAAAAATTTAATCGAAAATGATGAAAGTAAACGAAAGGAATATGTACAGCAGGAAAAAAACAAGGGAAATGAACAGGAAAAATAGAACTACAGTAGCATAAAAAAATGACAGCAATATAAACCCAAACAAAACGCTACCGAAAATATACCAACCTCGCATAGCACCAAATGGTTATTTATCAAACCTTATCCCACACAACTGTAGTAAAAACAATTTAATTACAGTGTGTACCTAAAATTAAACAAAGCAGCAAACCAATTATTCAAAAATGTTGGATAAAACAAAATCAAGTCCGTATCCTTTGAAATACAGATATCGACAAAACAGAACACACTGGGTATGCGTGAATTTTCAACTGCAATTGGGACAATGCAAATGCGTGGATTTCCTACGCCAGTTAGGATAACGCAATACAAGTTAGAAATTTTTAATTTCCTTTATTCTGTTTTATTTTAATTCAAAAGTACTTTAGAATGAATCCGAAGCATCAATTAATTAACAATATTTAATTTTTAATGCATCAAACACTAAGAAAATAAACATAAGCGTTTGAATTACTCGGTCGAAAACCTTTTAAGCCTAACCTTATTAGAGTGTGTGGGGGGGGCAACTGTAGAATAATGAAGAGTTTTGGCGAGAAAGTTAGTTTTTAATTAATTAAAAAATTAACCACTCAATTAACGGGAACAAATCGTACCTGTGTCTTATTTTAGACTATTACCTATCTCTGTGCTAAATTTCATCCAACTTCGTTCAGCCGTTCTGGCTTGATTGACTCACATCATCCATTCGTCCCAACTCTCCATTTATAATAGTAGTATAGATATACATGAGAGATATATCATTTTTATTTCCTCTTAAGGTCGAAAAACTACTTTCGGAAATATGTCAGCCCATTTGACTGTTTATATAAAAAAATCACTCAAAATTTAAAAGAAGGTAAAAAAAATAATTGTTAATATTGCAAATTCGGTGTACAAAAAACATACAGATGTATATTAAATTTTGGATTCACTTTAATGTTAATGGTAAGATTAATAGAAAAAAAAATCTATAACAGTTTAACAACTTTCAATAGGGAGGAGTATATTTCCTATTTCGTTTTCTTCGATGTACTTGGAAATTTTAAAAGACTATTATTTTTACAAACATTTTTGTGTGTGTATGAGTGCTGCTTTTATGGGTTAAGTATGCATTATTATAAGGTCAATATTTTCGACCCCCTTCTTTCCGAAATCCGAAGGATCATTATAAAAAAAGAAACAAACCTGGAAAAATGAACTAAAATACTATTTTTATAAATGTAGGATATCCCACAGAACTATTTTATTTAATCATCATCTGCCTTCATTTTGTTTTGTCAACACCCGATGATAGATGTAATTCAAAGCAAGAGTTGTAAAAGGTTAGATATTTCCCAGAGGAAGATAGTTTTAATTAGTACAACATTCCAGAACAACGCCATCTATCGATCTTATAAAAAATATCCCAATTAAAATTGAGCCAGAGGCTACTCAACATCGGTTCGTTACGGACGTACCCACGCGTCAGCGATTCCCTCAAAGCTCAGCGGATGCGCGGTAATATATATTTTCAGTCATAATGTTTCCCTACCTCTAACGGCCTCCTAGAGGAAATAATCTAACTTTCTGTTTATTAAATATCTCCATGTTTTAATTCTTTTTAATATTTCCCTGTAAATATTCCCCTTTAACTCTAAATATATATTTTTATTTTTTAAAAAATAAATCTCACCATCCTTCGTTTGCATTATTTTATTCCTGGTTAGAAACTAACCTGTAAATATTAAAATCCTAGTCCCTAGACATCACGTCACTAAAACCAAGCTATCTGAAGAGTCTGACATTTTTAGAAGATTTGGTTTAGACTTCCACATAAATAATGAGCTTATTATTAAATGTTACGTACAAACGTGTTTTCTTTTTCGCATAACCTTCGGAAAGATTCCGGCATTTATCACTAGCAGTGTCCGCACGGCGTTGCCCGGGTCAAACTTGAATCTAGCGTACACTCGATAAGACACGAGAATGGTACGCACACATCAAACATAGATAAAAGTACATTTAGAAACTATCAAAAATAGCTACAAAACAATCTTTATTGCACACATTCATAAATCTTTGAACACATAATAAATGTTAAAATGTATTCAGGAAAAATGTGATATGATATGTCCATTGACAAAACACAGGTGATCATTTCGCTCTTCGGGAGATTCACTCTGTGCCCGCAATTCTTTCTTAAATCACCAAAAAAGTTTTTTTTTTGACTAAAATGATTTTATTTTAATATAAAACTACTGTTCATCTAATTTTCCTTCATTACCTTACCTTCAGTTAGTGTTTCATCCACCCCACTCCCTTATGGGATGATGGCAAAAATTTTCTGATGCAAAATTATGTTCGAAATTTTTTTTTCTTCTCACAAATAGTTAACTCAATCAATATCTAAAATTTTGATTTGAACAGTCATATGTCTCACCAAGCAAAATAATGATGCATGGTATTCGAGAATCTTGAAAAAGTAGTCTGCTCTAGAAATTAAAAATTTATACATTCAGCTAAAAAAATTGTAAAATGTATTTTTTCCTAATCTTATTAAAAAACCATTCATTTCTTTCTTTTCACAACGATGTTAAGACTTTACATAATCATTTAAAGAATCATTAGAATTTTGAGGGACTTGAAAGAATCATTAGAATCATTAGAATTAAAGAATCATTAGAATTTTGAGGGACTTGACCTGTTTAACACAGCAACATTAGATCCATCTAAGGTTTGAAAAGTGAAAGATCAAGAATTTATGATGGTACGTTCATTATAACTATAAAGACGTCTTTCTAGCACACCGATACATTCTTGCCAGAAAACTCCTCCATACCGACGCACTTCGCTAACGACTAAAATTGTGTCCCTAGCTATTCATTAAATGCAGAATATGGAAATAAATAACGATTATTATTTACCTGGAATAGGCGTGTACTATCACGTCACGGCCTTGTTCATCCACTGAGCCATGCACAAGGAATTTTCATAGTCAGGTAATTGAGGAAGCAATCCTCCTTTTAAATATATCGCATGATGAAATCTTTAAAAAGAAATGACTGAAATTTTGAATCATTTAAAGCAAATACTGGCAAAATCTAGCCGACAAATATCAGCATTATTTCTATATGTACTAATTAAAAGCATAAATTAGTATGCTATCTTAAGAAGATAATTTTAGTTAAAACTCTTTTCATGGGTTTCTATTAAACCCTTATCAACAATTTTTATTCAAATAACCTAATTTTTATGCACGAAATGTTGTTGTTGTTCTCGTGTTCCACTTTACAACAGACGGAGGAGGGCAGTAGCTTCTGAGGGTAAGTCATAGACAGACTCTCCTAACCACCACGAAGCACACGGATTAACCATGAAACTGAAAGACCGGACCACCGCAACAGAAACAATGGATGGCACTATGGTTGACTCCTAATGGCCATCACTGGCCAAGGTACAAACCTCCCAGTAGGAAGTGCATCCCGTTATTAATAGCAGGAGTCCAAAACCCACCTATAAGTGTACACAAGGGTGGAGAGATCCAACCCCTATACCGGAAGCATCTCATCCTGAATTACGAGGGGCCCCTCTGGGGGATAGCTCTTTATGATATGGATCCCTGAGCAACCGAGGGCAGAAGTCTGACTTCTAACTCACATACGTCACAAACCCTTTTTACGGAAGTGACTTCATTCATGCATATTATTCCTTCATCCACAGATCGTAATTTAGTTCTGAAACAGAGAACGATCAATTCTGACCCAGTACCCCTCCCCTAGTGGTATTATTCTCAACATGGAGGACTTTATGACCACGACAGATTTAATGTGCGCCAGCTACCACTCACACAGACAGTCTTCGGCTGATGGGTTCGAACTCGCTCTACCAACCAGGCTATCCCGGCCTCTCACGGAACGTTTCTTTTATATAAACTCCTTAAAAGAGTGCAAAGTTCATAAATGAATGAAAGCTATGCAAAAATGCTGGTTGAGGAGGTGTTATCTGGGATTCTTTGAACCTTCTTTTGCTAAAACAAGACTTATAATAGAATTTCGATACTGTATTCTCGGGGAAAACTTATTAATCATACTTTATTCTCAAGTATCCAAATAGTCGCACATATCAATGTTTCTGTTAGAAACGTTGTCCAAATTTTAGGATAAAGAAAACAGGCCACTGCATGATCATGAAATGCAAATTCCAGGATAGTGTTTGTCTTTAGCCATTTCTGACATCACATCCGTAAATAATTAACGAAGGAGGCGCAGCTTTTAACTCGGAGAAAAAAGGTGCTAATTAATGAGAACGGACATGCGCTGCATATAATAGACACAACTTCGAATATTTCTTATAATCTTTGTAAAGCGACTTGAAGTTGCAGTGTGATGCAATTGTAATGACTTGATCCTGGTCGATCAAAAAAACGGGTAGTTTTTAAACACAAACGTTTTATTTACAGCTTATATAGAATAAAAAGCAACAACTCGTCCTCATCTAGGTTAATATGCTGGGAAATACTGACATCTGGATTACCAGATCCACGACTAATACAAAGAAGCTAACAGGCTGTTAGCGTATCCGGCTACTGCGTGTAGAGATCTACGGATTTACCTCTGATAGATCTTTAATCACGAAACTCGACATCACATGTATTTGTCCAGCTCGTCAGATCTCAGCTCTTCTCGTCTCGTTTCTTCCTTTCAAAACCTTCCATTTTAACATCGATCAAACTCCGACCCTTATTCCCGCATTGGTGCGCTGGAGATGCCTGTCATTCAATAATTCTTCAGAAATATTTCCAATGGTCAGCAGTTGACCGCTAATATTCCAGCCTCTACAATAAGGAAATATTCACATCTGGAGGTTTTAGCACTTCTTTCTTCAGAGGGCCGTAAAATGCATGTGTGGTCCATTATCTGGACTCTATCCATGTCCAGAGGGTAACATCAAAGGGAGAGAATCCCAAAGGCAACCACAAAGGAAAGAATCGCCCCACACCTGGCCAGACGTAATAATGTTCAAACATGTGTCTTTTAGAAAGGGAGAGAAGTTTCACAACTTCTTTACACAAATCTTATATTGTTAGAATATTTCCTTCTCAATACCTATATAATTCAATTTTTAATCGTAATTCTCAACAAATTGCACCTTCTCAAAAACTTGCATGCTTTACACTAAAATATCTGTATATGCATAATAAATTACTTTTATCCAGGATTTTCAGAATATAGTTTTCCCTTTCTCAATATTCTCGTCTATCCTGATCAATATCACCAACCTTCTAAAGACTATTGGAGTAAGATTCCAAATTAACGTACCTTTGCACCTTTTGATATTATGATAAAATCAAACCGGTAATTTTCACTTCTCCTTCGACGACCTATCCTTCACAATAAACTCAATGAGCGAGAAAAAGGTTAAATGCTGCTTATCTCATTTTTAAAACAATTCAATGTGTAAAATGTAATTAAAATCTACTAAATTCTTACGAAGTGTTCCAAAATGCGGAAAGAAGAATGTTTGATACAAAAGAGAAGCACTGATGTAAAAATATGTAATTTTAAGAGTTAAGTAAAGTCATCTGCGAACTGGAAATCCCAGAAAGTAAGTTGCTAATCTGTCACAGGATTATTGAAAATGTTCTTCGTTCAACCTTTTCGACCAATATATCATAACAGCTCCTGAACAATCAATCTGCTTCAAAGTGATACATTAAATACTTCTCAGAATGTAATTTGTGATTATATTGATTAACAAGTAACTTAGGTCAACAAAGAAAATTTTTATTTTAGTTACTTTTTATTAAATAATTGCAATTAAGGCAAATAATTGATCAAAAAATTATATCTGACCAAAAAAAAAAAAAGTTCATATCAGTTGAAAATAAATCAGAACAGATTCAGAACATACTCAATCGGCGTTGAATTTTCAACGGCAATTGTGACAACGCAAATGCGTGAATTTTCTGCCTCAGTTGAGGTAACACAATACAGATTAATTTTTATTTTATTTTCTTTATTCTGTATTATTTTAATTCGGAAGTACTTCAAAATGAGCCCAAAAAAACGATTAACCAACCCTGTTTGATTTTAAATGTATCAAGTCTCTCGAAAATAAACAGAATCGTTTAAAATAATCGGCCGAAAACATGTTAAGCCTAACCTCATTGGTGTTGGGGAAAAAAACTGAATTCGTTACTAATTTAGCGGAGGAGAAATGAAATTTTTGGGCCAGAAAGTTTGGCCCAAACCCCTATCATCCAGGCTATCCCGGCCTAACAATTGAGATTACTATAATTGATCAAAAATTATATTTGTGAGAAAGTTAGTTTTTAATTAATTAATAAAAAAATTAATGAATTTATATTTGAAAAAACTGTATTAAAATCAAGTGTCATCCACTACAAGTTTAAAAAAGTTTATTTGAACTTGAGTAGATGAATATATATATTTTTTTATTAACGATTGAAAATTTGAACAAGATATGTATGTATAAATAAATATGTATAGGGAGAGTGTAAGCTCATAGTTGGAATTGAAAAAAAGGTGAAATATTGTTCAATTGTACCGATTTTACAAAATATTGAAGAAACAGTTGAGATAGAATAATTTAGTGAAATCTCAAGCTTTGGAACCAAGTCACTCATCTTTCCATTATGCATGTGTTATGTGTTATTTCTTTTCTCAACCCTTTGTGACCCCGTCGAAAATGACAAACTACCACCTGTTAATGAGATCGACCCCGAGCTCGGTGCGGAAAGAATGTCACCAGTGCGACGCCGATCCTTACACCCTCCGGTACAGTCACAGCCTTTTTTTCCCCTGTTTGTTTTCGGAAGGCATTTCCTTTCTACATTTCTCCGAATGACCTTGATGAATATCTCGAAGAAATTTCGAGAAAAGTTAGAAATAAAGAGCTCTGAAATGTTCACAATCGAAAGGAAATCTAGGATTTATAAAAATATACGTCACACTTTTTGGGGGTAATCGGGACTGCTCCCATTTTTGAAAAGTACCATGAAATGAAGTCACCATCTTTAAAAAAATAATTCAGAATATTGACATTTAGAATATGGAGTAATTAGAGAATAAACATTTAAAGCTCAGCTACAATAGATAGAACTGGGTCAAATTCAGCTCCATTCCTATTAGCAATACAAGGAGTCAGTTTAATAAAAAAAATCACGTTTTCATCACTAGGTGTAAAAGGGGCGCTGGTTGAAGGTAGGCACAAGAAAAATTGTGATTATGGTCTCCTCTAAATTTTCTCGTATTCTATCTAATAAAGATATAATTTATTTTTTCACATAAATTTGTCAATCTTGGACTTTAACATGAGCACCACGAGTCTTCCATTTTTGAGGCTTGCACAGTGCAGTGAAGCTAAGTATACATTTTAGAATCTTTTCAAATCCCACTATTACCTCTAACTTTCCCTATATATCTTGTTCAAATTTTCAATCGTTAATAAAATATTTTCTATTCATCCAAACAAGCTAAAGTAAATTTTGTTAAAATTTGTAGTGGATGACATTTGATGCTAATACAATTTTTTCAAATATTAATTCATCATTTTTTAATTAATTAATTGTAAACTAATTTCCCGCCTTTATAATCAGAGCCTGACTAAGACAGGGGCATAAGGGGCAGTTGCCCCGGTCCTCCACATCAAATGGGGCCCCAAATCGAATAGAAAGTTCATTTTACATTTTTTTTTTCAAAAATGAAGTTCGGTTTTTCATTACTAAAGAAGTAAAGGAGAGGGGGGGGGGCAAACAAGTTTTTGAGAAGAAAAGTCAGGTCGGGATGACCTGGTTGGAAGGGCATTGGATTTACATCCCTTGTGCTGCGAGTTCGAACCTGATCGTAAATTTCTCCATATGAAGAGTTATACCATTGGGGGTATTGAGTCAAAGGGGATCATTATTCAAGTGTTCAGGGGTCCATACTCTCAGAAACTATTGCACCCCTCCTTCCGTTGTAAAGCAGAACACGAGAACAACAATTGTAATTATTTAATAAAAAGTTACTAAAATAAAAAATTTCTTAGTTTCCTAAATATCACTGAATTCTCGGAGTTTGTGAAAAATTGTGGACCTGGGCAAGGCTATAAATAAATTCAGATTTTTAGTTGCAATCTCTTACATGAGAGCTACGTGTTTCGTAGTAAAGTAATGAAAATCCTTTTAGGTGGAAATGGAAATCCGTAACTGGCAAACAATAGTTATGAAAAAACCAATAAGTATCTTTTTTTTTGTCGCTAAAATGCGACTCATACATAAGTACCAGAAAAGAGAATATGCATTTTGGATAATCTTTTCCGTCCGCTTGAAACAAAAATTTGACACAGAGCTACAATTGGAATCATAAAATTAAACATCAAAGTTCCTTTATTTAAGTCATCACATTTTTCAATTATTCAAATTTGTCATATGAAAATGCAGATGGTAGATTATTTGTCATATATAGTTCTAAATTTAAAAATGCTTTGTAATTTGGATTTTAAAACTATGAACACAATTTCTTTTACTAAAATCATTACATTTTTTAATTATCGCGCTTAGATGAATGTAATAGTACGAACTGACAGTTGGTCAATCTTTTGATAGATTTGATTCCAAATTGATGTAAATATATGTTTAAAAGGCAGCCTGTGTACCAAATTTTATCCATTTAGCTCTTTTTGTTTAGTAGTTATGTACTAACTTGTATTTGAACAGCTAAACAAAGAGATTTTCTCTAAATCGACTTCGAGATGAATTAATTTTATGTAATGACTATGTACCAACTTCCGTTCTTTGAACTCAAAACGTTCATAAATAATACAGATGGATTTAATAACAAAAATGCATTTTTCGGACTCGCAAAGATCTGAAATAAGAAAATTTGACGACTATAACATTTTCTATTTGTACACGAGATAGCAAAAAGAAATTTCTGATAATTAATATAGAATATATTAATGAATCACTCATGATCATTTAGATACAGTAAATTAATCTGAAGAATTTCAAAATGATATTATGATTAAAACCAAAAGATTGAATACGTGTAATAACAGAAAATAGTATAAAATATCCCCGCGAAGACCATCTTAAAGAAATTGGACAAATTGATTTGTAAAATTATCTGAATTTAGATATTATTTTTAAAATTCGTCTCAAATCAAATCTTTTATTTAAATTATTCTCATAAACTGTATCATTTTAATACTTTTCCCCATTGTGAACTGAATTTGTTATGATCAGAGTTCTTATTCTTCAGCTCATTACATTTTTATACGGTCTAACTTGGATAATAAGAAGAAAAAGTTAAAGAGATGCTTTTGATTTTGATGTTTTGTCGCTGGTACATTGAAGTCACATATTAGTTAAATTAATTATGAATATATTCGGCATTGTGAATTTGAAGGTCTTATTACATAAATCAGAATCACTTAATTCTATGCATAGTAAAAAAAATGGAAAGGATATATTTTTTTAGAAGTTTAGTATAACAATTAAAGATACTTTTCCGTTAGCCGGGCGCCAGCAAAAAATTGCCAAAAAAAATGCCAAAATTCCTTATAGCAATTTTTAAGCGAAATATCGTCAAATAATGTAGAATTCCGCCAAATTTCTTTGGCGATTTTTCACTTTCCCCAAGCTAACGGAAAAGTACCAAATTAAATCAAATTAATTATTTTTGTTTTCCGATTTTTTTATCGTGATTTATTTACTTGCAAGATATTTTATTCAAAATTGGATAAATGTAACATATGTTACAAGTCGGTATAAAGAATAAAAAAATATGATTAATTCCAACTAATATATTTTAGTGAAACGTTTTAATTATTGTAATATCCAATTTTGAATAGTAGTAGTTTAAAATAATTAATTTAAATTGATTATATATATTGTTCAGCAACATTTGAGTGCATTCTAAATAAATCTATGGCAACCGTATCTATTCGCTCCGAAGTTCTTTCGATTTCCTTACAGCTATTTTAAAGTGAAATATCGCCAAATAATGTAGAATTCCTTTGGCGATTTTTTGCTTGCGCCCGGTTAACAGAAAAGTTCCAACTTAAATCAAATTAATTATTTTTGTTTTCCAATTTTTTTTATCATGATTTATTTACTTGCAGGATATTTTTATTCAAAATTGGATAAGTTTGATACATGTAACAAGTCGGTATAAAGAATAACAAAATATGATTAATCCCAACTAATATATTTTAGTGAAACATTTTAATTATTGTAATATCCAATTCTGAATAGTAGTAGTTTAAAATAATTCAGCCACATTTGAGTGCACTCTAAATGGACCTGTGGCAACCGTATCTATTCTCTACGAAGTTCTTTCGATGTAGCAAAACATTTCATCCTCAGTTCAAGGCCGAAAATATTTCCATGGTTTAAAAAAAAGTGATAAAAAAAGTCCAATGCCCCGGATTTAAGACGTAAAGGGGTAGACACATCCTAATTTCAAACGTGTGGAATGTGCTATCCAATGAATCTGTGTTCTAAATTAACGCTCCCATTCAGTGACGTGGTGAGCAGAGCGACCAGTACAACTGCGCGTTAAACTAACGTGGAAGCAATTTAGTGAAGGGAATGATTTTATGAAATGACAGGTGGTTCTGTATCAATTAATTTAAACAAGGAAATGACAGAAGGGTTATTTTGCAATATCCAGCCTCAAGGTTGTCTCTGCGAGATGGATTGAACCGAGTTACTTTTTTAAAAAAACCTACACTGAGAAATTCATCAAGATTTTGCTAAAATATTCATTCAAATAAATAAATAAAGGATATAAGTGATTTTTTCCATGCGTCTGGTTGTCTGTACAGAGTTGGAGGCTTCTGAAACTATTTTTACTAGACAGCTCATTTTCAACGAGTGAAATTTCCTTGCTATCCCCAAATTTAATTTTTAAAAAAATGAATTTTTATCATGTCAGAACGTGATGCTGTTTTTGGGATGAGGTTTTCGGCATCAAAAAAATCCGTAGGCGAAGAATAAAAATTTTATTGTCTCCACGAGCATCTCAAAAAAAATCGGCTTTTAATAACATATTGCCATAGCATTTTTAAAAGCTCTGATAAAAAAAATTAGTTAATGACTACAGCGAATAAAACATAGAAAAATATCATCTTGAGAACGTGATTATATGAAATGAAATAAATAGGAAATGCGATATATTTTTTAAACAATAAATGCGAGACAAAGTTTTTTTGGGTCGTTTGCAATACTTAAGTGACTCATTCGACGAAACCATAAAATGAATAAAAATTCAATTTAACTTGCACGGGCACGTGGTGCTTGGCCGTACAAGAAATGATGTTCCGACATGATACATAGAAATATGCATAGCAGATTTCATTTTCATCTTTCTTATTCGGTTTTATTTAATCATGAAAATTTTGTATGAAACAATCAGAAAATTGTGCATAAAAATTGCTTTTTATTTAAAAAACATGTTTCATTTTATAATTATTATAAGTTGTTCATTTAACATGTATTTTTTATTTGAATAGTTGTGGATTATCAAAAAAAAAGATAAAACATGTAAATAAGAGATGCTTATCAGACTTTAAAGGCATGGTACTTTCAAAGGATTTTAGTAGATGGAGTGGTGGATTTATAACTAGACAGACTAGGCAGCTGTCTAGGGCCACTAGACTTAAAGGGAGTCTAAAATAAGTCGATTAAGAAACTTTATTTTTTAAATCGATTAATAAGCTACTAAAAAATATAAAATTTAGGAAAGATATTACATTAATATTAACATTTCATAAAATATAGTAGATCAGATTCCTATTTCTTTTTTTTCTTTTAATTTTTATAATTTCTTTAGAATCAAACGTCTGCTTTAATAATAATTGTAAGCAAATGCACTGTACAATACAGATTCCTAATAAATAAATAATACATATTTACAAAGTTAATAAAATATAAAATATTAATATAAAATAAATAAAGATTAAAATGAAATCTGCTATGCATATTTCAATGTATCATGTCAGAAAATAAATTCTTGTACGGCCAAGCACCGCGTGCTCGTGCAAGATAAATTATCCCGGTTTGGGTATGTTGTTTTTTCTGTAAAGTGAGTAAACATGCCCCAATGTAAAAAGGGGCTTTGCAAGCGAATGTGATGAGTGAGTAGCAAAAGTCGTACACTTGGCCCTAGTTGGCGATACTTCAAAAACTAGAGATGCTCGTTCGGCCGTTGATGCATCAGCGAGCTTGTCCAAGGCAAGTGCCATAAGAAACAACAGCGTATAATAATGATCTGTAATATTTACTCAAGTGATAAAAAAAGACGAATATTATATGCCCTCTGTAACAAACTAGATCCTATAATAAAACTTTCATCTCTATGTTTGTAGTTATATTAGACAATGATCAACCGTAGTACAAACGGTAATGAATAAGAATGGCCATTTTGCCAAAAGGAGTGAGTAATGATCCAAATTAAATTTTTTAAAATTATTTTAATTTTAAGTACATTTTTTAAAGCAATATAACTCCTTACAATCTTATACTATAATACGAGGAATGGTTGTCAAGTCGAAAATCGCCGCAGAATTAATAAACTCCGGTAAACTTGGGGGTCTGGGGGTTTTGGCCACGAGGAATCGATTGGCGCCGGTTTTGAAGCGCTGCGGTTGAGCAGTTCGGAGTTACAGATAGGATATTTTCAAACTTTATTAGTTCGCCGTAATGGCTCCTTATTTTTCAAGTGGTAACGTGCTGCCATCTATAGCCAATATGCCATCTACATCAATATTCATATATATTTTTTTTTCATTTCATGCAGACACGTGATGAAAATTGCATTTTTATATGTTTAATGCGCAAAAATAATTTATTTTTTTAAATTTGAGTTTTTGTCAATCTGATGGCAACATATTAATAACATAATTTTTTCCCTTTTACTCGTAACGCATGCTTGGAGCTTAAGTTTTAATTTTATCTCATACTATAATACGAGGAATGGTTGCCAAATCGAAAATCGCCCCACATTTCCGACATTTCAACATTCATCAGAAAAAAATAAGGATAACTTTGATATTTTTACTAAATACGGCATGTATTGTTTTGATAAATCACAATTGAAAATTTAAATATTCGAGTTAGCTTCGATACCTGTTTTCTCCTAGCGGAGCTCGGTCACCCGCTGGTATATATATATATATATATATATAAAGAACCCGATAATAGACATTATTTTGTTTGAATGGGATGTTTGTATTTTTCAAACTAGTTTTGGAATTTAAATTCTGAGGAATATTTTTAATTAATCTCATGTGTATGTTAAACACTTCAAAGCTTAGTTATTGTGAACCGCCGTATTTTATTTTCAGTTTATATAATATAGTTCCTGTTTTAAAGGAATTAAATTAAAATTATAGTCGTAACCACGCAAAAATGCACCAGAAACATGCGTTTCAAAGCTATATTATTTTATCATAATTTTAAGGAAATATTGAGATACCAACAAGTATAGGAAATCTTTCATCAATTTTTAAGAGTTCAAGATTCCTTCGGAAAGTGAATTATATTTATTCAAGGAATTAGTTATATTATTAAAATGCTTAAAAAATAATCAATTCAGGTCATCGACACCTTAACATTTTATTTTTTGGTATTTAAGCGATTAAACATTCGTAAGAAAACAATAAAAATAATTCAATAAAAATAATTTATCCAATTTTTATGAGCTTTAGAACATTTAAGAAATTGAGAATTTGCACAGAGATAGCCGAACTTTCAAGCCTAAAAGTATTTATAAATTACTTAAATTATACAGTAAAAATTCAAAACTAAATGAAATATTGTTAAAGATGGCTATTGTTAAAGTGAGGTTAAGAAAGTAATCGTAACAGGGGTGAAATTAGAAGTAGGAAGAAATTGGCATTGGTAGATAATGAAAGTATAATTATTAACTCAATTATTCAAAAAGAAAGAATCTGTAGGAATTCAACCAAAGCTTTCGTAACTGAAATAATTTTTTATGGTTATTTAAAAGAAATATTAAATAATTATCATCAATTCTTAACACATTCTTAATTCATAGTTCATTTTAATTCAAAGTTTTGTAAATATATTAAGCAACAACGAAATAAGATTATTTGCATTTTTAAGTTCTGTAGAGTTTTAAAATAATTTTCTAAAATAAATATTCAAATATTCAGTACATTCTCTTGACTATTATCACAATGTTTAAAAGATTCTTAATTCCTAATTCTGGTTTTTATGTCGTTTACCACCAGTTAGAAGTCAATTTTCGGGTAATTCCAAATTTCACTAATCATATGATCACTTTCCTAACCTCACTTTATCATCCCATGGAATATAGATATCTTGCATATTCTATTGGCTTTCCAACCAACTTAGAGAACAATTTCATCGATTGAACATGTCTTCCTCTCTGTATGGATACTACTCCATTTATTCCAAGGGAGAATAATATGACTCGACCCGTCATCGCAAGTGACACACCATGTCAATGATATCGCTTGTCATCCAGACGGTAATATCCGTAATTCATTACGGATATTGCCGCCTCAGATGTGAATGGATTTACGTAATCTGGAAGTCGTCATCAGAATTTAAATTGGGAAAGTTTCACTTTTTCACATTATAACTGTTTCAAGGATTGAATATTTACATATTTATAAGAATACATCCGAGTTTCAATTTTCCTACATTTACGAAAAAATTGACTGCAAAATGGATGCTGGATCATGAATACAGAAAAATTCAAGAATTCAAGCTGCAAAAACAAAAATTCTTGAAAAAGCAGACATATGCAAGTGATAATTATATTAGGAGTCACCTTAAAGAAATGATTATAGAGAGTTTAACTCTTTTCCAAGAAAACTTTATAAATGCATGAGAATAAGAGATAATGCCAGGACAAAATAAGAAAACATAAACAGTACTATGCTATCATTTCATCATAGTTCTAGGTATGTTTCAGTTTAAATGAATAAAGAAAATTAAATTAATCAAAGAAGTTTAAATTTCTCTCCCTAAAATATAAACATGATTTCTTGAATTGAGAATTGAACTTAAATACTTCTTCTTATTGATTCAATAACGTCCAATGGCAAATTAATTAAAAATAACTTTAAATGACTGAAATATTCCAAATGTTATTTGCACATTTATATCCATATAAATAGCAATAAGTTTCTACAATAAATAAATAAATATTATAGCCAATTTTATGTGTCAGTTTCTTAAACTAAAATTAATGTACTTACGTATTATACCG
>JAOUZG010041737.1:2887616-2898767 GCA_026289955.1 Argiope argentata
AATATAATTTTTTGCTCACTTATTTAGAGAAATTGTAATTGTCATGCCGGGATAGTCTGGTTGGTATGGCGTTGGATTCGCATTTCTTGGTCTGTGAGTTTGAACACCATAGATATGGAAAGGAAATTGCCTGAAAATTCGCTTTCTATTTTGCGCTTAATATTAGGACTCTCTCCTATGTATATATATATATATTTATATTAATTGTAATTATTTCTTTAAAAAGAAGTAACTAAAATAAAATTTTTCTTTGTTAACCTATATATTGATTTTCAAAAAATTGTTTTTTATATTACTTGTTTAAAAGTAAAATCCAGATGCATTGAAATTTTGTCCTACGAAGACACTTTATTTAGTATTTCAAATCTAAGTGTTATGAATCATCTAGTTGACGCACCCTGTTGAAAACTGGAAATACAAAAATTTTCTGTTTTTTTGCCTCAGCAATAATTTTCAAAGGTTAAGGACCTCAGTGCCCGCAAACTTCGTTTAACCCCAGAACATCGGTCATTTTAAAACATGCTTCTCGTTTTAAAAAAATAATACATCACTTGAAAAGTATTTTATTATTCTAGTGATATAGAATATTTCAAATCAGAGTTCAACACTTGTTGAAAGAAAAAACGATATTTTTAAAATTTGTGTATTTTTAGGATTTATGTTTTATAAAACAAATGTTTCTGTTTTTTTAAAAACTATGATCTTATAAATTATTTGGCGTGTCCTTTCACTACAGAATATCTTAAATATTTAAATAAAGCTGAAAGTTTTTATAAAAAAATAATAAATAAAATACCGGATTGAATGGATAAATTCAAATCATGAAATAAAATTATTTGGTATGATATTCAAAACATATTTTTCTTCAATACATTTTATATTTAAAACATCTAAAATTGTTTGGGCATTTTTCTATGCTTTCAGCTGGATGCTATTACCAAGTAAACAAGTAACATAAAAAACAATTTTTTTTAAATCAATTCCTACTTAGGTTATTAGGAAAATTTTTATTTTAGTTACTTTTTACTAAACAATTACAATTGTTGTTTTCGTGTTCCGCCTTACAACGGACGAAGGGGTGCAGGAACTTCTAAGGATATGAACCCCTGAGCACCCGAAGGCAAAAATCTGACTTCTAGCTCATATACGTCACAAACCCTTTTTACGTTGCAGACTTCATTCATGCATTTCATTCATTCATCCACAGATTGTAATTAAGATCTGAAACAGAGAATGATCACTTCTGATTCAGTACCCCCAGGGGTATTACTCTCCAAATGGAGAATTTGTGACCACGACAGATTTAACTTCCACCACACATGGAGAGTTATCGGCTGGCAGGTTCGAACTCTCAGTCCAAGGAATGCGAACCCAAACCCTAACCAACCAGGCTATCCCGGCCTAACAATTAAGATTACTACAAATAATTGATCAAAAAATTATATTGTCGAGAAAGTTAGTTTTTAATTAATAAATAAAAAATTAATGAATTACTATTTGAAAAAATTGTATTAACATCAAGTGTCATACATTACAAGTTTTTAAAAATTTACTTTAACTTGATTGGATGAATAAACAGTATTTTATCAACGAGTGTGTGTGTGTGTGTGTGTGTGTGGAGAATGTGAGCTAATAGTAGAAATTTAAAAAACAAAATATCAAAAACAAGCAAAGCAAATCAGCAGATGTTCACAAAAGAAATTAAAACTATTAACTAGCTTTCTTACTCTTTTTTTTATATTATCTAAAAGACATTTCTATCAAACTTATAGCTTGCATTTTTTACACAATTAATTTTCATTTGCCTTTATTTATATGTGATACGATCAGAGAACAAAAGAAGCAAACTCTGGCGTGTAACACTTCTACCTTACGTAGCGTATACATTCACTACATGAATTTAATCAAGTCTTCATTAAAAATATACTAATTTATATTTTTGATGAAGTTTTTTTATTTAAACATGCTGTTTATAAATAATGTATCTTTCCCGAATGATTTCAGCATATCTAGAGATTATTATACACTGAAATGCTGGAAACTGAATATTTATTGGATCACAAATTTTATAAAAGTAATCTTTCATTTAACTGTTTGGAACTTTTAATCGAATGTTTCTGAAAAATCTACAGTGGCTGAGGCTTTGCAAAAAGTGAATGATTATTTGAAAAACAGTCACTGACTGTAACAACCAAGTTATGGGCTACCCTTTAAAAGAGCGTTGACCTCATAAGGAGATTTATTGACCGAAATATCCGGAGATTAGGATTTACATTTAGACACAGCCATTGAAATGCCTCCCTGTTCTCATGCAGCCTGACCTTATATGAATCCTATCCTACATGAATGCTTAATTATACATTCAACAGGTGAAATCAACTTAAATAAAATCTATTTAAGTAGATTTGACTTGGAACAGGATATAAAACGATACCACTCTTTCAGATCAGACTTTTAAGATAATGATTGCTGAGATAATTATTTTTATGCAAGGAGAGATTGCAATTTTAAATTTATCTGCAATTATAAATCTTTGTTTTTTTAAAATTATAATTATTGAAAGAAGTATTTTTGGTATACAGCTATGGGTATCATACAAAATAAGGAGTGTAAAAGTATGCATTCTGAATGTATCACAATATAGGGGAATTTATACATTAATTCAATTCAATGCGAAATATCTGCAAAAGTGTCTTCCTTAACAATGACATTTTTGCCTTGCAGATCGTTGTGCCCTTGCAACTGCAGCGTTGAAAATCATGTATACGTAAAATTTAAAATTGAAACTGTATCGGGATATCCTGCATATCTTTGTGATATCCTGAAATCTGAGGAATGTTCTTTATGAAGCAAATGCATTGATTTGATACCTGTATCGTTTGCTTTCGTTGGTATAATAGTTTTATTAATTATTCATTAGTTTGAGTGTAATGATCACTGTAAAGAAACTTTTTCTCATGTAAAGCATATGGGTTTCGACTTAAAATTTAATCTATAAAGTGTGGTTTAAATTTTGATTTATGAAGTGAAAGGTTAATAAGCTTAAATAAAAATCATTGTCATCTTCTGTCTTGTAACGTTTTGGCCGGGGCTACTGGTGAGTTGGGCCGTAAACAAACCAGGACTTGGAGAAATAAAAATCTATTTATTTCCAGCTATAATACATATATAATTTGCACAATTACACTTTCGTGATTAAATAGGTTACGAACTCCTAGGCAATTACGTTCGGAGTTCCACTAGGGGAAGGTGCTGTGCCTCAAATAGTAAGGTAGTCTCTCTCGTAGAAGGAGGGTGGAGTTCTTGAAACTCCCGCAAGATCTGGCCCGAGGTTCGGGATTCTCTGCTTGTCGATTAACTGCTGGGTTTGTAGAGCGTAAGGTGATGAACTGGCTGGAAGAGCAACTCAGGAGACAGCTGTTCAGCTAATTGGAGGTATTTCCAAAGCTCGGATGAGCTTTCACACTTCAGACGAGACGCTGAATGTTTCCAAAGGTTCCGGTGAACTCCACGTGGGTTCGGCTACAGGGCGAGGCGGCCTACGTACCTTCCAAATTCTCTCCTGAGAATTTTCCACAGAATTCCAAGTTGAATCCTCCCTCCAAGCACCAGCTGTTGTTTCGTCAGTCTCCTCCTAACACTTCCCTCTCAATCCTCCTCTGTTCGCTCTTTTTATCTCGGTCGCAAAAAACCGGCCCTGGGTGGCAAATGACCAATCACAAGAGAGGGGGAAACGGCGTCTAGCAAGGAGAAGTCTTGGTTCCGTCTAGTCTGCAATCTTCACCTTCCACGAATTCCTCCGTTATCTATAATTGCTTTCCCGTGGGAATGCAATTTGATATATTTCTCCTTATCTATCCGAAAACGTCACAGTCTATATCTAATGACACCTCAAATTAACATTTAGGTTTAGTAGAATATTGTGAATAACTTTATTGTTGTTGTTTCTAAGGGCACTTGCCAAGGAACTCACTGAAATAGACAGCGATTTAAGCCTAATCAGCGTCTTTAGTTTTGTAGTAAACCCGACTAGGGCCAAGAGTATGATTTTTGTTACTCACTCATCACATTCGCTTACACAGTCCTTTTTTACAAGGATGTGTATTCACACACCTTACAGATAGAACGCAGAAGAACAACCATGCTCGAACCGCCCTCGAACCCGGGAAGTCTAGATCTAGGGGAAGACGCGCTACCGCTATGCCAGGACACTTGCTGCAACTGCAGTATAAACTGACAAAGAAACTTACACTCTAGACCAGTGTTTCCAAAACTTTTTTGTGCCCTACCCCACTTTAACCTTTCTAAAGTTTTCATGCCCCCTCTCCTATGTAACATACATAATATTTAACGTTAAAAAATTGACTTGTTCACTTAAGAAACATAAATGATGGATTCTAGAAATAAATCACTATGAAATTGTTAACAAAACACAGTAAGTAAAGTTTCAATACTTATAAGGAAAAACTGATATTCAAATTCCAAATAATTTTCATACTGTTTTTTTTTTAATATTAGTTTTATCAAGTTCATTTTCAAATTGCCCCCCTGCGAGACGCTCAAGCCCCCTCCCCCAGTGAGGCACGGGTCCCACATTGGGAAACACTGCTCTAGACTATCACGTATGTTCTTAAATTTTTCTAAATAGAATTTTAAATGCTGATATTTAATTTATTTGCCTCCTTTCTCCAAGATTGTATATGTTTATACCACTGAGTTTATTTTTAAAAAAAATGTAGCAAAGAACGACCTTATACAGGGTATATGCAATGATTTTGAGGCAGAAAAGATTAAAACTATTCTATAAATATGGCAGTAACTATTCCATTTTTATTAGAGGTCAATTGGTTTCAGAATTATCTTTATAATTTACAGGGTGGCAGAAATTTACAAAAATATACAAAGACAAACAATAGTGAAAAAATAATTGTTAACAATTGTAAATAACTATAGAACTAAGTAATCAGTGATATCCGAATTCATGACATACTAAACAAGCCTCGCTTTCAAACGCATTCCTTTCTTAAAGGTTGCAGCTGTGTTTTTAAATGAACAGAATACTGAATTATAAGCAAGAGCCACAACAACAATTTCCAGATACACAACCAAACATTACCATTATTCATACATTCGAGGAAAGAATGCCCGAGAACAGTCTGATGACTCACTCTAAACTTCCAGATAATATCTGAATCGATCGACGGGATTTTAGGATTTTTAGCAGCACAATCTACCATCTGCGCATTCACTTAATTCCTGTCTAATAGAATAAATAATATCTGAAGAATGTGAAAGCATAATTAGGCTCTGGTGAATGATTTCGGCAGCGTGTCTTAGGCTTAAATGAATGCGTAATATATATCGAGATATATTATCATTAAGTATCAATAACGGCAGTTAAGATATATTTTCAGTTCAGTTCAGTAACAGAAAGAATACTTTTGAAAATTTATGGCAAAAGTTAACATTTAAGTAACCTATTTCTTTTTAATGACCTTCCAAATTAATTAAAGTATCTATCTTAATTCGATCTTACAAACTCTAATAATTCTATCCTAATCTATCTGAATACTTTCAATAGAAAAGTATTAAGATAGATAGATAAAGTATATCAGATAGATTAAGTATTTCAAAAGTATTCAGTTCAGTAATAGAAAGAATACTACAGTTTAAGAATAAGTAATAGATAAGTAATAGAATAGATAAGTAATAGAAAGAATAGTATAGTTTAAACTCTAATTAAAGTATCATTTCAATCGTTTCTATTGAAAGTATTCAGATAGATTAAGTATATCAGATAGATTAAGTATTTCAAAAAGTATTCAGTTCAGTAATAGTAAGAATTGAAAATTTATGCAAAAGTTAACATTTAAGTAACTTATTTCTTTTTAACGACCTTACAAACTCTAATAAAAGTATCATTTATATAGTTTCTATTGGTATTCGACTTTTGCCCGGCGAAGTGCAACAACTCAACGTGTCATGGAGTCCACAAGTCGTTGGAAGTCCTCTGCAGGAATATTGAGCCAAGCTGTCTGTATAGACGTCCATAATTATTAAAGTGTGGATGGTGCAGGAGTTTGGGCACGAACGGACCTTTCGATGATGTCCCATAAATACTCGATGGGATTCATATCGGGAGATCTAGGTGGCCAGATCATCCGCTGGAATTGTCCGGAATGTTCTTCAAACCAATCGCGAACAGTTCTGGCCCGGTGACATGGCACATTGTCATCCATAAAAATCCCATCGTTGTGTGGGTACGTGAAGTCCATGAATGGCTGCAAGTGATCTGCAAGCAGCTGAACATAACCATTTCCAGCCAATGATCGGTTCAGTTGCACCAGAGGACCGAGTCCATGCCATTTAAAAACCGCCCACACCGTTATGCAGCCACCACCAGCTTGAACAGTGCCTTGCTGACAGTTTGGCTCCATGGCCTGGTGGGGTCTGCGCCACAATCGAACTCTACAATCAGCTCGTAACAACTGAAATCTGGACTCATCTGACCACGCCACGGTTTTCCTCTGGTCAAGGGACCAGTCGATATCCTCACGAGCCCAGGAGAGTCGCTGCAGGCGATGTCGTGCTGTCAGTAAAGGCACTCGAGTCGGTCTTCTGCTGTCGTAGCCCAAGGAAGACAAATTTCGCCGCACAGTCCTATCGGATGCGTCCCTCGTACGTCCCACATTGATTCCTGCAGTTATTTGACGAAGTGTTGCGTGTCTATTAACATTGACCATTCTACACAGACGTCGGCGGTCTCGGTCGTTAAGTGCAGGTGGTCGCCCACTGCGCTGTCCATGATGGGATGTGATGCCGGAAATTTCATACTCTCGGCACACTCTTGATTCTGTGGATCTCGTAATGTTGAATTCACTAACGATATCCGCAATGGAATGACCCATACGTCTAGCTCCAACTAACATTCCACGTTCAAAGTCTGTCAATTCTCGTCGTACCGCCATAAATCACGAAAAACCTGTTCACGTGAATAACTTGAACACAAATGAAAGCTCTGGAAAACGAACTGCGCATTTATACTTTTTTTGCTGCGATACTACTGCCATCTGTATATTTGCATATTGCTATCCCATGACTTTTGTCACTTCAGTGTATTATTAGATACAAAATGTGAGTATCACATTTTATTGAGTGAGCTGTCGAACAGCCAGCCAGACAGACAGATCCCCCAAGTATTGATTTCACTAAGAATTCGATGGAAATCTACGAAGTTGAATAAATAACACTTTTCAAATTTCATCCGTTGTTGTTCAAAGCATTTTTGCGTTACCGTCCACACAGATAGATCATATAGTATTTCAAAATTTGTATTTCGGACTCAAGGGTATTTGAAAGATGAAAAGACTATTTAAATTATCGAGTTGGTACTTTTTTTTTAATTGATGCTTTATCATTATTAAATTTCATACCCGAGAAAATAAGAATAAAATGTTTCATTCGAAACAAGAGAGGTCTAGAACTTCTAGACTCATATGAATTAGGTAATAAAAGGTTGAACTTAGTTGATTAGAAAATCAAAGTACAGTAGCCTTAGATTATACGAAAACCTAAAAGAATAAAAATAAACAAAATAGTTTAGATTATATTAAAGAGCTGTTCAAAGATTTTCATTAGCATTTCATTACTTTTTCAACTATGTGTTTTGTATTAATTGTAGGATTATCAAACACATTCATAGGAGTACTTTTCATAAGATTTATCTCATAATAAATTCAAAAATAATTTAGAAATCCATTTAATAGTGAATGCTTCAATAGATCCATAAAAATTTGTAGAATTTATTTTTATTTTAATCATTAATAAGCTATCCATTTCCGTCCTTTTTTGTAACTACTTTGCATTATTGGAGACCTGGTATTAGCTTTTGAGAGTTCTGTAACTTATTCAACATTTCCCAAAGGAGTTTTTCTGCATAACAAATTTTACCTTTTTTAAAACTATTGTGAATGATATATTTTGAGTTTTAGCTTAATACTCGCGCGTTGACATTGAATCGCATTAAACTCCTTATGGCAGAATTTTTTTTTATTTAAATTCTACAGACATATTTTTAAGGAGGTCTCAGTCTTTTGGTTGCTGCTCAAAGTAATTGTTTTATCTTTTAAAGAATTTATTAGGCCAGTTTAATCAATAATCTCAATATATTTTTTTAATTTATTAATAATTACCCTTCATTTTTAAAATATTCCAGTTGTTGTTCGTTGCTCTCCTTTCCATTTTTAACGGAAAGAGGGGTGCAGTAGCTTCTGTGGGTATATACCACTGAGCACAAGAGGGCAGAAGTTTGATTTCTAGCTCACACTCGTCATAGACCCTTTTTACGGGGCAGACTTCATTCATCCACAGATTGTATTTTATATCTGGAATAGAAAAGGGCTACCTCTGATCCAGCATGTTCAAAAAATCATCAAATGACAAGTGGAATATTTTTCTGCCGTAGCGAGTTCTAGAAAGGAGAGAACTTAAGAAGAAATCAAGGGGTTCTATTCATGATTAAGTGATAGACAATGGACACTATCCACAAAGAATTCAAGCACAAAAACCCTATAAATATTTGGATAGGCGCAGTGATATCAATATATTTCAGTTTGAATCCTTCTGAAATAAGGGCATAACGCATAGTGGATAAAAGGAGAAATCAATAGACTGAACGGCCATTTTAGAAGCTGCCAAAGCAGCTGTAACTTAACTCTTATATTATATATCCTGTTCAAATTTGCAATCGTTAATAAAATACTTTTTATTCATCCACTTAAGTTCAAGTAAACTTTTTTAAAACTTGTAATGGATGACACTTGATGTTAATACAGTTTATTCAAATAATAATTCATTATTTTATTATTAATTAATTGAAAACTAATTTCCCGCCTTTATAGTCAGAGCCTGACTAAGGCAGGGGCATACCGGGCAGTTGCCCCGGGTCCCCACATCAAATGGGGCCTCAAATCGAATAGAAAGTTAATTTTACATTTTCTTCTTCTTCAAAAATGAAGTTCGGTTCTTCATTACTAAAGAAGTAAAGCAGAGGGGGACCCCAAAGAAGTTTTTGCCCTGGGCCCTAGTTTGACTAAGTCGGGCCATGTTAATAGTAGTCGCAATTGTTAGGTCGGGATAATCTAGTTCGAATCTGGTCGCAAAGTTCTCCATGTCGAGAGTAATACCTCAAGAGGTGCTGAGTCAGAGATGATCGTTATTTGGGTGCTCAAGGGTCCATACCCTCAGAAGCTACTGCATCCCTCCTTCCGTTGTATGTTCCAACATTGAACAATTGTAATTATTTAATAAAAAGTAACTATAATAAAATCTTTCCTAATATCCACAGCAAGAATTGATTTTAATTTTTTTAAATTTATATTACTTGCTTTTATTTTTTTAAAGCCTGAAATGAACGAATGAGGCAAAGGTACTGATAAAAAAATGAATCTTATGCAGTAACATTATCCGCAGACAACATTTATCCTCATTATGAGTTTAGAACTATCAAGAAATCAGTAAAAAGATATTGATCCCTTAACGTCAATGTCAGGGAACACCCCACAAACAAATTAAGGCATTTAATTTTAAAATACAATACAAAAGAAGCAAGAATAGAAAAAAAATCCTGCTCTGGGCTTTAATTATTCTTGTCACAACACTGACTTGAGTTGGCATTCGAATTTTTCAGCAATGATCCCCTCCCCTTGTTGGACTTTGGGTCCACTCTCTTCGCCGCAGTGACACAGTACCTGCCACAAGCGCCAGACAGGAATTTCACTTCTCTTTTTGTCGCACGGATCGTGGCCAGAGAAACGCGGTATGCGTGTCTCTAAGCAGGAAGCGGTAAAAATGTTCAATTACTAGTGGCCAACCGTGAGAATCCCCCTTATCTGTGCAAGCGCAGGTGGTTCTGCCTGCAGATACCGAGAATAGCATTGCCCAATTCCTCTGAGTCAGAAGGGCAGAACTGAATCAGCAACTTTCGTTCTGTTTGCTTGCTGTGGAGCCCGATTCGAATTCCTCTCCATTTCTCTAGTTTTCGTGGGGAGGTTTCACATGCGCCGATTATCGAAGGTAAACATTTTCCAAGGTTTGATGGGTAATGAAAGAAGAGCAAGGTTTTATTTTTTTTACCTTCCTTTTTTTTTTCTTACTGTTGATTCACATGGAAATTGAATCAATCTCATAATGGATGTTTGTTTTTGAGCTTTGGTATGTTTAATGTAGGACATTTTTTGTGGTAGTTCTGATATTCATCATGACTTTTCTGAGGGTTGTTGAATGAAGCAATAATCAAACATCTGTTTAACGACTTTCTATTCATGGATGTTTTTAGTTAGGCTTTCACGTCAGTTAGGATATTAAGTATCTATTGAGCAACTTCTTCGATTGGAAGGATATTTCTTTTACATTTTGGTTAAAATTGCGGAAATAAATTAATACAGAGAAAAAAAGTGAAAAAAATACTAATAATATTTTGATTTTTATTAATTTTATGAAATTTTTAATCTTTTCAACAGACTGAATTGCATTTGTAGAATCATTACTCCTTAATTTTTAGGATATTTTGTAATAAAATAGAATTTATTTCCAGCAGCATAGCAATTGATGTAAAAGAGGCAAAGAGATATAAATGCTTTGTGTCCCAAGCTCAAAAGAAGCCGAATAAGAGAGCGTTTATATAACTTTTAAAGCAAAATATGATGGGGGGGGGGTCAAAAAAAGATAAGTGTATAGCAACATTTACATTTATTAAAACAATATCAGTAGAAAAAAATCTCAATGTATCTTAGTACTATTTAAATCTAATGCACTTAAAAATATACTGATGACGACGAAAGCGCCATCTGTTGATGGAGTCAGAGGAGTCCAGATAAGCGTGGAAGTGAGCTAAAAGCCACTGATTATTCCGAATAATTAATCGGACAGAATTTTATGATAGAATCCCCACCGAAAATGTATTTAGTATCATTATAACACCCAACAAGAAAGTTGTAAATATTTTTCCTATTTCTGGGGAAAAGAATATTGAGAAACCTTGACATTCAGAATAACTTAAAAAAATATATTTTTTATTTTAAATAATGTTTTAGATAACTGAACAATATATATATATATATATATATATATATATATATATATATATATATA
>JAOUZG010041737.1:2898777-2913548 GCA_026289955.1 Argiope argentata
ATATATATATATATATATATATATATATATATATATATATATATATATATATATATATATATATATATAAATTCAGAAAAGGAATGTGCACTCGTTGGTTATGTTATACAAATTAAATTGCTATAGAGTTGATATATGCTAAACAGGTCATACCGATTTAATTTTGGGGTCCACTTCACCCCGTGAAATTGCTTTTTCATGGCACTGTTGTTAAATTCATTGAGTCATAATGGCATCACTTGAATTGACTCGATTTCAAAACATTTCTGAATTAGCAGAGGCTGCTCATGGACGTCTTATTTAAAACCTTCCCTTTTTCTTTCGAATACTCTCATCCTTCTGATTATAATTATCCTGATGTTTAAACACAGGATAAGAAATAATGTACCATCATTATTCAAGACAATAGAGGTAAAATGTATGTATTTAAATTTCTTTGTAATTTTTTGAAACATGAATGAGAATTTTGAGGATTCAATTGCTAAGTCAAATAGATACATTTATATTTGCATTTTCCAATTTACGTTAAGTGCGTATGAGCTAACAGAGGGTTATAGTTAAAAAAAATCTGATTAACTTACTTCAATGAAATAAAAAGTTTTTTATATGTATGGCGAGTCCTTCTTAAAAAAATTATTTCTTGTTTCTATGAGTTGATAATTTATTCGTTGAATGCCTTTCCCTTTCGCTAAAAAAATAAAAAACGGCGCTTTTTTAATGGCGCATTCCTAATTATGCAGTCTAGGAAGCTGCCTAAGACCTTTAGGCTGAGGGTTAGGACCAGCAATTCGATTAGAACAATGTAATTGGCTCATTTGGCAAATAAATTTGTAAAGGATAAAAAGTACTATGAATTGAAAAACATTGAAGTAAGATTTTGAGGATAATATATTCCAAGATAACTTTGCATTATTCAATCAAATTCGCTACATTTACTCAATTATTGTAGTATTTATAAGCAGACATGTACAAGGTTATGTATAAACACTCATAGATGCACTCAGCCTTAAGTTAAAATAAATAAATTATTATATTATATATATATATATATATATATATATATATATATATATATATATAAAACAATGCCACAGAAATAAAAAAAATAGTGTAAAATTGTGTAAATTAAGTTTAAAATATACTGGTATATAATTTTCAATTGACTATTTTATTAAATAAGGCACCTGCTTACTTCTTCTGTAAGCCGACCACCCCGCCACCACTAAACGTAGCAGTATCGACAGGATTTGTTGTGGCCGACTGTGGGCTGTAGCAATGCCCATCCTTACATTGACCGAATCAGTCAAACTGATATTCTCTTCGAGATGATTTGCCCCAAAGTGATCAAATACTGACCACCACCTCCTCTAAAAACTCAAAAAGTAGGCAAAACACTGACAATTTTAGGCATCACGTCCTTCAGATCCCTGAGATTACCTGGTACTGTCAGCACTGAACTCAAGTCATTATTTTCGACTCGCAGATGATTTCTATGATCAGAGATTTCTGTGCATTCCTTAAAATAAGGGTAAACAGTACCGATTCCTCCACAAATGCATTTATTTTCCTGAAATCTTTGGAAATATGCTGGGAATCTCCCATGTCCTGATATAATTTGGATTACCAGTGGCACCTATTTACTGTCTCAAGCAATTCAATGTCTTAATTCGCCACTGGTCTTTGCAATATCAATATAATAATTTTTCAGGTTAGAGGAAAATTTAATAATTTTATTCTTCTACACCATAAATAAACCGTTTCATAGAATCTAGAAAAACAAATATTCCACAGAATTACCCTCAACACTTCCTTTTGTTAAATTCTATTTAAATTTAAGTAGAATGAATACTTAATGATTCTACTCAGAGTTTCACTGGAAATAAAGATCGTACAGTTATTTCTTCATTAGCAGATAACCCTTTTTTTCTTTTCTTTTTTCGGGAACCTTTTACAGGATTATTAGTATTTGCACGTGCCACAGAATTAAAATTATTTACACGTTTTAAAATAATGCAAACAAAAATTCACCCTTGCCCTAGACTTTACACAGTTTGTGTTTTCTTCATAAAACAGTCACGATTTATCTTGGAGGTTGTTCTTCAAAATGCTTGTATTTTAGAAAAATCTGGGACCTGGCAGATACATTCCCCTCAAAATGCAAGAAAGGATCACCATATAAACTAAAATGTTAAACGATTAAGTATCATATTAAATGACTTCAAATCTTCCCAAATAGTAGTCAGAAGGTGATTAATTATTCAGTAAGAACAGATTAACTATTCACTCAAATTCGAGTTTTTTCTCACCTGGACGGAATTAGTAGTTTGCATAGTTAAAAGGCCGGCTTTTCGGCACAGAGGTAGCTCGTCTTCCTCTTTTTCTGGGAGTTCCGGGTTCGAATCCTGGTTTGAGCATGGTTGTTTTCTGTGTGCTATCTGTGAGGTGTGTGGCTGTGCCCCCGGTAAAAAGGGGCTGTGCAAGCGAATGTGGTGTGAGTGTGTAGCCAAGTCGTACTCTTGGCCCTCGTTGGCGTTAATTAAAAAACAAGAGACGCTCCTTTCGGCTTAAAATCTACTGCTGTATCAGCAGGGGCTTGTCCATGACAAGTGGCATTAGTAACAACAACAACGTTAAACTGAGACGTTTTCTGAATAGATTGGCTTGTTTATCATTGGATATCTTGGTCTTCCTTCATAAGATTAAATAAGTCATAGCAGACTCTCTTACCTACCCGTAGGCAAGCGGGTTTAAACTATAAAGCTGAATGACTAAACCACTGCAACCACTGCATGGAGGGAAGTGTGGTTGAGTCCTAAGGGCCATCATCGGCCACGGTGCAACCCTTCTCTTAGGAAGTACGTCCCGTCATTGATTAGAGGAGAGTACCCCCCATATTAGTGCACCCACCTGATGGCGACATCCAATTACCATGCTGGAAGCATCTCATCCACAATTACGAGGTGCCCCCCCTAGGGGATCGCAGGATTTAATAAATTTGTCTCGGTGACTCTTGGGTGACAGATTGTAGCTCGCAAATATCTCGCAAGGAACATCCCAAAACCAAAATCTGGGAATCTGCAAATGCTGCCGACTAACCATTTTGGAAGCTGTATGATTGCTAGAAGGATTATACATCTTATCAATGCCCTTTTATACGCTATTTTACAAAGTAATTTGTGAGTACTATCGGTCTTTACTGATCACTTTATTCGATCATATTCAATCATCACAACTTCAACAACATGTTTATTGGGGCACCCGTCCTCGGTGGAGAACTATCTCCTTATTAATGCGACTGTTGGGGCTACGTAATTTATTGTAATGTCATGAGCTGGGGAAAAACTTGGTGGATTTTTCGGTCTATCTTAAGGAGAGTTTTTCAGTGAAGCTCGTGCTTTGGTTGGCTGAAAGGGAGCGTGTAGACAAATGGAGAGATACTATTGGCTAGTGTAGGTGGAGTAAGTGAGAGAGTTATCGACTATATTTTAGGCTTTGAAAATGAATTTTTTTTTAAAGTAATGTTTTGAATAAGACAAAAACAGCCGATTTTCTTTAAATCAATCTAAATATTACAAATCAATGCGCTTGCAAATTTTAAAAAATATACATTCTTGGAAATAAAAAAAGGAGACATCTATCTACGATTTTGATTTCGTATACGGATAAATAAACTTAATCCATAAGCGATCAAACTTCATGACTGACTTAATCAAAAATCTGTTAAAATCTCAATTAAAATAACTGAGATTTTTATTTTATTAGCCATTAGTTATTTATTAATAATAAAATAAATTACGTTTGGGATCAATAATTACTGTTGGGAAAAACCACTGTTACCTGCAACTGAATTACGAAAAAAGTATATATACGTAATGATATCTCTTAATTTAAATCTTAGTTTTCCAATTTTTGTCTTAATTTATCCTATATTAACAACTTCATGCTTAAATTTCTTATTTTCTGACCCCATTCCCTCTTTTTAATTTCTTACACCAACACGCACTCTAAAATAACTATAAATTGAACAGGTTCTCAAGCTCTGAGTGAAGGCATAAACATTTTTAACACTTAACATTCTATTAAAATTACATAAATTTCCCTATCTTAAATCGACAAGTGTCAAAGAAAACCCCATCAAAAACACATTGTAAAAACCATTGAAAGGAAAATTTCTGTCTCTTTTTGCTATTTTACTCTTGTTTCGCGATGTAGACTGACTTATTTTTAATCACTTATCCTTGTACATAAATTAAGTCTTCTGGAATGAAGTAAATCGAAGTTTAAAATGTCTTCTCTTTAGCCACATAACTATTGAAAAATATGTTTACATATTATTCATGTATATGAATAAAATGAGTCAATCCAAAGCTGTGGTGTAGTTGAAAATCTCAGTCTCTTCTTTGTAAACTTTTGAAAAATTGTTAGTATCTTTTGAGAATGACCAAACAATGAATGTTGATAATTTTGTGGTGTACGAAATCTTCCAACGAATGCCAAAATGTGCCAACTTTTACTATTCTCAAAGCGGCATGCAACATCGTTCAACAAATGTTTACTTTCTCGCAAACATACAGGGCCTGACTAAGGCACATAAGTAGGGCCCCCAAATCGAATAAAAATTTTACTTTTACGTTTCTTCCTTTTATGAATGTTCTTTATTACTAAAATAGTGAAGCAAAGGGGCCCCCCAAAGAAATTTTTGCCCCTGGCCCCAACTAGGCTAAGTCGGGCCCAGCATACTTGATATAGATAAAGTATAGTAATTGTCAGAAACTCGAGATTTTAGTGAAGCTTTACATTCTTAAATCTACCTGAGTTCGAAAAACACATTTTTGGAAAATGTCTGTCTGTCTGCTATAAAGATAACTCAAAAACGAATAAAGCTGTAATATTGGAATTAGATATACGATCTTTACACCAAATTTGCTGATTTCTATCAGATTTTATGTAAAATTGCTAAGAAAGTTCGCTTTCTCGAATACACGATAGTTAAAAAAATATAAAAAAGTTAGATATATAAAATTCGATGTGCAGATTAAACATCTATAATGTGCATACCTGTCAAATTTTGTGCCAAACTCAAATATAGGCGAATTGTCGGATTTATTTGTTCAGGTGTGTAATTCCTGAAACAAATAAATCCGACAATTCATAAACGCAATGACTTTAATATATCGAATTTAGTTGTGTTGAATTTTTGCTTCGATCGATCCAGAAAAACTTGTCCAAAAAAAATCGATTTTTGGATTCTATTAAATCATGCCAGGTATTAATCGCCAAATAACTGGCAAGGATAGCACGATAGATTCATTAAAATGCTAAATTAATGCCAAATATTAATATTTCGTAACTATTGTACGCCAATGCCATATAAAGTGTTCTGAAGCATGACAAGTTTATTAAAGAAAATGCGAGAAAGTTTTGGGGGACCACTTCTGTTGGTGAAACAAACAATATAAATAAATGAGCTACTAAGAGAAAAGACGATAACAAAAATATTAATGTTTCATTTTGTTAAATAAATTATCTATACAGTCCCTAATTAAATGTTTTTATTCTTGTCCCTTGATGTAACCGTTGATTTTATTAAATTCTGTTATTGTTATCAATCGGTAATCATTACCGAAAATTTTAAATCCCGGAGACATCACATTTAGTGACATTTACTATATAATCAATATCAATGCAGCTTTTTTCCGTTTTTGAGCGAACAGACAAAATTTGGATAAAATTTCTTTCTGAATATTCAAAGCAATCTAAAAAGCAGAAATTCATTAAAATTAAGTCGAGTTTTTTTTTTTTTTTTTTTTTTGACGATTACAATGATATTTTGCTCCTGTTCTTTTTTCTTTTTTATCATGTGAGATGATGTTATTTTGGTTAGGAAATTTTGGTATCTCCGAAATTTGAATCCAAGAAATATTCGTTTTTTCATTGGTATATAGCGAGTCACCTGACCCATGACATTTGAGGTTTGTTTTGCCAGTATTGTTTGAGATATTTATTTAAATTTATTATCATCTGCCTTTTGCTTATCATTTCTATGAAATGATCGCGATTTATATTTATTCTTTAGTGATATTATAAGCGCATTCTTAATAATTGGGTTTCTCAAAATACTGAAAATATTAGAATATAATTTTAATATCACTCAGCATTACGTTCATTGGATCTCGCCACATATACAATAGTTTCAAGTAATAGTGAACTTTTCGTTGTAATTACTGAGGGTTTTTTTTAAATCTTAAAGCTTTAAAATTTTGTTTGCCAGCTAGAAAAATTGAAAATGAAAGTTGAAAAAAAAAATCACTAGAGAGAGAAACAGAAGTCTTGTAATATTTTCAAATCGGTTTAAACTGGTTAATGACTTAAATTAATTAAATAATCACTTATAAAATAATCGCCAAATAACTGGCCTAACAATTTAATTAATTAATGAAATCGCCAAATAACTGGCCCAACAATTTAATTAATTAATGACTTAAATTAATTAAATAATCACTTATAAATTAATCGCCAAATAACTGGCCAAAGGTGGCACGACAGATTAATAAAGAATGCAAAATTCATGCCAATTGTTAATGTCTCACTTGATAACTTGAAATTTGCGACCGTAGATTTCATTTTTCATTTATCTATTTTTTCTAAAGAAAGAAAAAAAGTTAGTACCAGCACGGTCAGCTACTAATAACCTAAAAATATCTTTTATCAGCGCTGTTTACATTCAAGTAATTGTGTATTACCTAGTAAAATTTTTGAGGAACCTACGTAAAATTATAGTTTTCTGTCTAGACCAGGCAGCTGCCTAGGGCTGTTAGGCAGAGACGGTGCTGTAGGCAAGTCGATTAAAAATCTTTACTTTTCTAAGTATCAAATAGATACAATTGGAAAAAGCACACAAGTTATATTAATTATAAAATATTAGAATAATTTTAACTCTTTATTAAATATGATTGATTGGATTACCATAAGCCTATTAAGTGTAATTATAGCATTTATAAACATCGAATGTGTATTTAAATAATGTAATAAATAAGCGTGTATGTGATTCAGCCTTGCAGTTTAAGAAATTAATAAAAACAAACACTCAGCCAAATACAAGATTAACCTAAATTAACCTATTATCGTATTGATTAGGTTAAAAATAAGTTGGCATTTGATAAATTGATCAATTTATTTAAAGAGTTTGACATCGTCTAGAGCCATAAACTGTCCAAATGTGCCATTACACGGGTATTAAGTGGATGTTGCTGAAAATCGAATCGAAAACTGCAAAACCTGACTTGCATTATTTACAGTTCAAAATTCCACTTCTTCATTGATGAATTTCTTTTTCACCACAAAGCATAATCTAAAACTCTCTCTATTAAATCCAGTTCATTTACACTTCCAGGGGCTTCTGGTTTTGTATGAAGCTGGCCTTTGATACCGCTTCCCTGGCATTTTTCATGGTCATTTTCACTAAACGCCACACCATTATTCTGGAGTTTTTCGCAAATAAACAGTCGGTTCGTTGAACGCTCAGGAAAGTGAAAAACACTTCTAAAAATTTCACTTTCCACAATCTGGAGACTGGAGAATAATAGCAGCAGTAGTAGTAGTGGTGGTGGTGGTAATAATAACTACCATGATAATAAAAACTTGAGGTAAATTGATATTTTGGGAAGATTTGTTGAGGTAAGAATTTTCATTTCAATTACTGTTCCTTTTATTGTTGTTTATTTTTTTTAACGAGCCAAGTTGTTATTACTTTTATTTTCTTCATTTCTGTGAAAGTCTGACCCTGAAAAAAGATGGAAGTCGCTCGCTCGCAGAAGGTGTGCCAGAAATACAACCCAGACAGTGCGAAAATAGAAATAAATAAAACCAGAATTAAAAGCGGCAAAGGTGATTGAACTGGATAAATGGTGCAAGTGAGGCCCCATCGAGGGGCAAGAAAAAGTAAAAAGATGTGTTATGTAGACCGACTTTTATGCGAGAGGTAAAAGTTGTGTGAAATTCGTGATTGGGTTTTTAAGAAGGCAGGCATCTCCTTTTTTCAAGTCAGTGTGTTAAGGGCACGAGGCATTGGTATTCGGTGCGCAAGCGGACGGTGCATGCCTTCGGACGAGGAAAACAAGGGAAATAAATAATGGTGCTATACTTTCTTTCCGAATTTGCTGTCTAGGTTAAGCGCCGATTCATCCGGGAGCAAGGGAGAGTTGAAATTTGAACATTAAGTTACAGCAGCGGGGGTTTCTCCCAAATACTTTCCTCTTTACTTCACACAATGGTGAATTCAGGCACGCAAAATATGAAGACCATCTTTAAAATAAAATGAGCAATTTATTTTACTGACTTTTTTTCCAGTTTCATTTTAGTAACTTTGTTGAAATATATATATATATTTCTAATTATTTACGAATCCCTTTTGAAAATTAGATTAGACTTGTTGCTCAGATTGACTTGTTAGGAAACTATTAAATGATTAATATGAAGAGAATTTTTTTTAAAAAAAATTATCTTTAAATAAAATGAGCAATTTATTTTACTGATTTTTTTCCAGTGTTATTTTAGTAACTTTGTATTAATATATATATTTTTAATTATTTACGAATTCCCTTTGGAAACTAGATTAGACTTGTTGCTCAGATTGACTTGTTAGGAAGCTATTAAATAATTAATATGAAGAGATTTCTTTAAATTTATCTTTAAATAAAATGAGCAATTTATTTTACTGATTATTTTTCCAGTTTTATTTTAGTAACTTTGTAGAAATTCATATATTTTTAATTATTTACGAATCCCCTTTGGAAACTAGATTAGACTTGTTGCTCAGATTGACTTGTTAAGAAGCTATTAAATAATGAATATAAAAAGAATTTTTTTAAAAAAAATTATCTTGTTCTTTGACACGACATAAAACCACGATTTAAATTAAATCAATCTGTAACCAATTACTGTTGGTAGAACTAAAAAAAAAAAAGGATTAAAATGAAATATGCTATGCATATTTCACTGCATCATGTCAGAACATGATTTCTTGAACGGCCAAGCACCGCATGCTCGTGCGGTGTGTATTTTTTATTCATTTTAATCGTTTCATCGATTGAGTCCCTTTGGTTATACAAACGATCCAAAAAACTTTGTCTCGCATTTATTGCTTAAAAAAATATCACATTTCCTATTTATTTCCTATCATACAATCACTAGCTCAAAATGACATTTTTCTAGGTTTTATTTGTTGTAGTCATTGATTTTTTTAAAATCAGAGCTTTTGTAAATGCAATGGCTACTCGTTATTATAAGCTGACTTTTTGTTCCGACTGAAGGTCTATCCCGATTGATAGAGCAATACTTTACAAAAAATAAATATTAAATGAAATCTTCTATGTGTATTTCAGTGTATCATGTCAGAACATCATTTCTTGAACGGCCAAGCACCACCTGATCGTGCGAGTTCAATTATATTTTTTATTCATGTTAATCGTCTCATCGAGTGAGTCACTTTGGTATTGCGAATGATCCAAAAAAACTTTATCTCGCATTGATTGTTTAAAAAAATATCCCATTTCCCATTTATTTATTTTCATATAATCACGCGCTCAAAATGACATTTTTCTAGGTTTTATTTGCTGTAATCATCAACTTTTTTTTATCAGAGCTTTTGTAAGTGCAATGTCAACTCGTTATTAAAAGCTGCCTTTTTTTAAATGCTCGTGCAGATAATAAAATTTTTATATTTCGCCTACGGTTTAAATTTTTTATTTTTCACCTAAAGATTTTTGTTGATGCCAAAAGCCTCATCCCCAAAACAACATCATATTCTGACATGATAAAAAAAATGCATATAGATTACACACCCGAGTATCTGGCTTAATGCGAAGGAATGGTAAGCCGGATTTCAATTAACTCATTTCTTTGACCTCCAGTACCAGAAGACAAAGTTTTTATATCAAAATTCATTGTTATAATATATATATTCTCACTTCAAATTAAATACTGAACTCTCCATTTATCTCAAGATGCAAAAAATGTGAATGATTTTTTTTAAAACTTTTATTCCACTTTTACTAGCTTGTACAATATACCAGACTTCAATTTCTACCCGATTTTTACCAGCCTTCCCCCATTGTACTCTTCCCAAGTTACCGAGGCACGACTTAGCCTAGTAAGGGAAGGGGACAAAACTTCTTTGGGGCCCCCTCTGCTTTACTATTTTAGCAATGAAAAACAATCATTAAAAAAAGAAACGTAACAAAAATTCTATTCGATTTGGTGGCTTCACATTAGTGGGGACCCGGAGCAACTGCCCCGTATGCCCCTGTTTTAATCAAGCCCTCCAAGTTACATTTTTTGCAATTAATTCAGAGTCTAGTTGCTATAAAGAGCGTGATTTCTCCTCCATAATCACTACTTTTTTTTCATTTATCGCACAGTTTGATATCTTCACACTGGAAATCTTCATTTAAACAAAACATCAAGCACACTAACAATAATATAAGAATTCTAATAATATTATGCAGTTATAATCCAGAACAGTGGCAACAACTGAGGTCCGTCACACATTGATGAAACGATGAACAACGAGCAGAACGCTGCTCTTTTCCTGACACAATTTGTATTTTGTACACAACACGTAGGAGGATCGTGACAAACACCTGTTCCCAATGGCATGGTAAAGTTGCCAATGCAACACTTAGTTTTCCTCATTTAATTATGATAAAAAAAATTACGCCGGATAGAACGGAAGTGGATTGTCTCGAACCGGATTTTCGAGAGTGTACTGTACTACGGAAAAAAAGTGTAGGTAGATACTTTAAATGATTAAATGTGATTTAAATACATTTTTATTAAATTATTTTAACAGATTAAAAGTCATTATTAAGCTTAAAATTCATAAATAAATAAATTATTTATTTTTTCTGAATCCACTATTTCTTTGATTTCTGGATGTTTAAATATTACTTGAAAGATATTTCGCTTTTCAACGTCTTTTTCAAAGAAAATAAATGTTATTGTCCAGTGAATAAAATAAATGAACGGTGGTTGAAATGAAGCGATATGATGTAAAATAGATGTTTAATGTATTAAGCTTAGAAATTCAAAAACCCCACTTTCAGAATTTTATAGGTGAACATTTGTATAATATTATTTCCGAAGTATTCATGATATCCTTAATTCCGAAAATCATTAAGGTAAATATTAATTTTTTTTTCAGTTTACTTTATTTCATTATGATATAAAGTCATTTACGAAATAACTTTTCAGCACTTTAATTACCTTAAAAGGATGCTCATATTCGCGATCGTTAAAATTGGGAAAGTTTCTTTCTGTCCTCAACTTTTCATTTTTTATATCCTCAATTTTTCTCACTTGTTATGTATTCTTTATAAAATTCTATTTCGGAATTAATATTCTAAGAAAGCAAGAATTTTTTAAAAGTTTTAACATTGCCAAAGACAAGCGATTGAATGTTTTGAATCAAAAGCTTGAATTTAACATTAAAAACAATGTTAAGGTCTTATCATACGGCGAAATACCGTCTACACTTTCGTGGACATTCTTCGATTTATGCCCGTAGGCAACCTGTAAAGCAAGATTTCCGTTACCGTGAGCTTTTTTAAACCAGCCTGAAAATGTAGACGATAGTGGCTGAAATATCGTTTGCAAACGAAATTCAACCAATCATGTGAAACTTTGACAGTGGCGTAGTGTGCCAAGCATGGTGCTATTGACGCCAACTAAGTAGGAACAATGAATACAGAAAGATAAATACATCATAACGTACACCTACGTTTTTAGGTTTACCAGACAGCAAAGGCTCAAGTGACGTCGCTTTCATGGTCGTTTGTCCACGAAAGTGTAGACGGTATTTTGCCTTGTGATAAGGTATTTACAGATAGCAAATTTAAGTAAATTTGAAAAGTTTTATTAAAAATAAAGAAAGGTGTACAGAAATGAAATTGAGATTATAAAAAGATAATTTATTTGGTTTTAAGATACTGCCCGAACAATTTTTATGAGAATATTTCTGAAGATATGGCTATTAATTTCCATGATTTTGCTACAACGATTACTCATGTGGTGATAGTTAAGCACATTTTTGGCGTACATTGAACTTTCCGTTTAATGCTTAACTCTTGTATCCTTCTACATATTGTTGCGTTTTCAGAGTAGCGGGTTCGGATTGAACGAACTTTACTTGAGGACAGCACAAACAAATTTATTTACTGGTATTTACGGGATGACTTGATAAGGGAAAACTTCAGATAAACACAATCCAGCAGTCAACAGTCACTAACAGCGTGAATACAAGCCTTACGTACAATGATCATATACTGCAAACCAGATATCATATAGCACAGCAAACGTAAACACAGCTCACTAATTACAAGTGAGAAAAGTAATCAGCTCGCTACAACAAGCCGCTTCTCTTCCGAGAGAAAACACTGCCGAAACTATGGCAACCCGTCTCTTATATAGCCGAGCGAACGAGCGCCCAAAAGCACGCGGGACTTTGTGATCGGCCCAGCGGCTAATAGATTATTCTTTTCACTAAATCAACTCGGCTGGCGCGAAGTTCATCAGCCGTTTCCAAAGCCTTCTACTTCGGTTCGCTTTTACGGCGCTCACCCGCTTGTAGCAATATTGTTTGTCTAATTGATTGAAATCTTTGGAGACACAGCGAGCCCTCTACAGAGTATTTCTAAGAGAATTTTGAACCTGTAAAAATTAAAAAAGTGCAGTTTGAAATGTTTTTATATGAACCGTTTACATTTGATGATTGCCATTCGACATCAAATAAAAAGAACAACTCGAGGTATGTTCCCAATCTTCATTTTATAGATGCTATGATATGCACACAAAAATTTACTTACGCCATTGCAACGAGCGAGTATATACCCAATGATTAAAATGATAAAAGGGGCTGTTATGGTTGAAAATATCTTTAAAAACATATTTAATTTTTTTACTTAGTCATCATTTTTGTTCCAATTTACAGTTAGGATGCCAATCCCTTCACATTATCCAGTGAAAAGCATCTAATCAGAGAAGATAAATTGCTGAAAAGCCTCAATATTAACACTCAAATGAAGAAGCTGCAGATATTATTCAGAACAACTTCGAAATAAAAAAATGAAGAACATGAGGAAATTCTCACAGAGAAAATAATACACATCTTTCATCGTATTTAAATTCAAATGATTCCTTGGAGTTTCTTCGCGAAATTTTAATTAATATGTATTTTCACATCACAAATAACTAACGCATTAACCAATCCTATCAGTTCACATCATTAAATTAAGCCAGAGGGTAGACAGTTGATTTTGGAAAAGAAAATAAATCATTGTAACAATTCTTCACATGGCTTTATTAAAAATTGCGAACAGATGGTCCACATTTGGAAATATTTCATATTTTAATTGCTTTTTGATTATCGCTATGTGAATCAGAGTAGCTCGGAGTAAATTTTTCCCTTACTGATGATTTCTTGATGCGACTTTAATTCGCTTTTCTTTTTTAAAAAAATTCTTTTATCATAATTTTTCTACTTATCTGCATGGTAAAAATAGTTATGCAGCATATAATATACTATTGAAAAAAAAAAACTTCTTAACAAAAAAATAACTTATTGCTTTTCAAGGTTTTTTGTTTTGTTTTTGTAAATAGTTTATTTCTTATTTTCTTCTTCTTATAAATTTAATATTATTAACTTCGTACCATTTTTAATTTATCATCCTAAATACTGAGGGAGAAAAGAAAAAAACTTATATATTTTTTTTTCTTTTCTGCCACTTTATTTTTGTAAATAGCTTAAATCTTATTTTTTTCCTTCTTCTAAATTTAATATTATTAAATTCTTACCATTTTTAATTTAGCCACCTAAATACCATGGGGGTAAAAAAAAACACCTCATAATTTTTTTTTCTTTTTTGCCGCCTTATTTCAGATTTAAAATAATTTTTTTTGTACAAATCACAAAATTAAGATGGTAAAATGGCATCTTAACTTATGGTAACAAAAGCAGTTTTTTTAAAGAGCGTTTCCGTCAGTGTTTTAAAAAGAAGTAATTTTTTTTTATTATTCAAGATTTTTTCCTTTTCCGTCTTTAATTTATAATTCATTATTATAAATATTTTGGATTTTTGAAGTCAATTTTCTCAAATTTTCCACCAGCTGATATTACTGGTGTGAATCAATTTAATTTAATTAATTTAATCGATAAAATTATAGTTAAATTCAGAAAATATTTAAATAATGTGTTGTTTTTATTCAGAATACATAAAGTATACGAATCTTTAGCATATCGAGAAGAAAGTAAGACAGATAATTTCAAAATTCCATTTTCATAGATATTTAATAAGACAAATTAAATAAAGTTGTATTAAAAAATTCGATACATTAAAAAGAAATTCAATTCGTTTCAAAATTTAAGATTTTTTAAAAACTTTTTTTTTTTTTGCAAACATTGAAGAATATGTACGAAAAAGGAATGTGAATGCTTCTGGTCTGTTATAATTTTCTGTTGCTGTCTGAAATTTAAGAGCATGTTTTTGAATTTCAGCTCCTAACAGTTTTAAAAAGCATGCTTTCTGCTCCATTAAAAGAGAGGCATATGGCACCTTATATGGCACTTGCGTACAATAATTACAAAATATTATCCTTTGGCGGGAATTTGGCATTTTTGTTTAATTTATTATGATCCTTGGCGAATGGTTTGGCGAAAAATCTCTGTCATGCATTAATTGTATCCTAAAATCGAAGTTGTGCTTTAGACACATTTTTTT
>JAOUZG010041737.1:2913558-2934019 GCA_026289955.1 Argiope argentata
TTGTTACAACAAGGATTACTAAAATGACATTTGGAATTACAAAGAACATTATTTCTAAAACAAAAACATTTTTTTGTTGACACCCTGGGTTTTATTTAAATCCCTGACCAGTATCTAAACTTTTGAGCTGTACCAACCGACAAGAAGGATATTTCTACATCCGGTACTTCTTCGATTTGAATAATTTTTGTTCGAGACACTGAACTGGGATCGAGAATATAATTGTTTTATACGGCCATTTCTTGTGCCCAATTGGAAAAATCCTTCTTGGGTTATTTTTATGATGGTAGATAAAATAGATTTGGCATCACCTTTTCCTCTGTCAACTTCAGGCACTGGGATACGGACGGTAAACCCCACAGAGGCTTCAGAATGAGATTTATCCGACATTAATCTAATGGTATCAATTTAATCTCCCAAAGGCCTGGAATAGTTCATAAATGCAGTAGGGGTGGAAGGTAATTGCATTTGTTGTGTGAGATATATGATGCAGATTATTTTACACTTTAACGGGTTACAGATCGTTATTCTATGAAATAACTAGTTAAACCATGAAATACAAGAGAGTTTTACACTTTAACGGACACGATCAGCTATTTCATGGAATAACTAGGTATTCCATAAAATAACGGATTTCATACTTTAAAGGTAACATATACTGATTCTCTATGTGATATAATATGTAAACACACACACACCAAAAAAAAGCAACCTCCTATTGGCTTATACATGGTCTTTTCGCGTCCCCCCCCTTTCTTTCTTTTCTTTTTCTTTTTTTTTTCTTTTCAAACGTTTCTTGGCATACATTTCAAAACAGAAAAAGCAAACAAAAACAAATATCTCTCGTGAAATACTCTCGCCAGCAGATCCTTTGCTAAAGAAACGACGGAGAAACAAAAAACGAAAACCTTGCGCGGTTTTAAATTATTGGCATTATTAGTTTCAGATCCCAACAAAAAGTGACATCTCGAGCGCTGCCCGACTCGATGCCTTGCACAACATCCATATTCCGAACCCATCTCAACATAATACATTGTATTTCAGAGGAGAGCCCTCACTGGAGGATTATTTGACTTTAAAATTTCACGTCGCACCGTATCCCCTGACACGCATTCACAACAGTCCTCTGACGAATGTTCTCTTTGTATGGACACGATATTTATTGGCGTGGATGCACGGCTCTTACATAATGCATGGACGAACAAAGGCGAGGTGTGTTGCACCATCAGGAAGAGAGGTATCGACGGCACTGCGCGTCGCACTTCACACCGAATGACAATGGGGAGGGGGTGGACGGATTGCAAGAATGCTTGCCTCAGTCACCCTGCGTTCCGAGAAAACGTGTGAAACAGATCAAATTCCTATTTATAAGCTATTATTCGCTAATTAAGAAAAAATGTTTTTTCAAGAATTATATTCAGTGAACATTATATATCTTTTAATATTATAACAGCGGAACTAAAATGTTACAAAATGGCAACTTTGTTAGAGTTGAGTTGAGTTGAATATGTTGTTTTATGGCACAAAAGCCATTTTTGGCTAAACTGCGCCACATTCTTGAGTTTAAAATATTTATCAATTTATAATAAAATCAAAATAAAGATTTAAATGAAATCTGCTAAGCGTATTTCAATTTATCATGTTAGAACATCATTTCTTGAACGGCTCAGCACCACGTGCTCGTGCGAGTTAAATTATATTTTTATTCATTTTAATAGTTTCACTGAACGGGTCACTTTAGTATCGCAAACGATCGCAAAAATTCTTTGTCTCGTATTTATTGTTTAAAAAAGAATATCACATTTTCTATTTGCTTCATTTCATATAATCACTTGCTCAAAATGACAATTCTCTAGGTTTTATTTGCTGTACTAATTTACTTATTTTTTTAAATCAGTGATTTTGTAAATGCAGTGACTACACGTTATTAAAAGCTGTTTTTTGAGCTACTCGTGCAGATTATAAAATTTTTATTTTTTGCTTACGGAATTTTGTTGACTCCCAAAACCTCATGCCAAAAACAACATCATTTCTGGCATGATGAAAATATGGAATCATTACAAAGTCCAAATATTTAATTTGTATCCGTGATTTATGAAAAAGCGTAACAATGATGTAAGGTATGCTAAAAAGTGCGGTTAATGTTTATATATAATTATATAAACCAATATTTAAAAAAAAAACTAACATGCGGGGTTTTGGACCTCTGAAAATATGCAAGACGCAGGATAGAAAGACTGTGTAAAACAGACATAGGACTATTACAGAATGAGCTGCTGTATCCCCCATCAACAAATATCGGTGGGTGAATCGAGTGTTCTCAATCTCAACCTAGTACTTTGATACAAAACAACCAGCACTAGTGATCTCACGAAAACTTTCTCGCACACAATCTAATAAACTTGACAGGCTTGAAAATGCCTTGCATGGCATTGCCGTACAGTAGTTACGAAATATTTTTTGGCATTAATTTATTATTTTTACTTCATCTATCGTGGGATTTTTGGCGATTAATCCCTAGTATATGGTTAATAGTATCCAAAAATCAGATCTGGGACCTAAACACGTGTTTTTTCTATAGATTAAAACAAAAAAGTTGATTCAAAACTACAATTGTAAGTCGCAAAATCACATAACAAATTTCATATATTTAAATTATTGCTTTTACATGTTTCTGAAAAAACAGACCGATAGACAGCCAATACGTTTTTTTGCATTTGGCTAAAACTTTGACACGTGTTTACAATATACATGTTAAATTTATATACCAAATTTTATCTGTCTAGATCACTTCGTTTTGTTATTATCACGTTAACTTATCTTCGAACAGCCGGACAAAAGAACTTTCTCTGAACAAATTTTATTCAAAATTTGACTGATACTGCAAATTTGGTGTAAAAACGTATACCAAATTTCAAAATTCTAACTCGAAACATTTTTGAGTTATCTTTGTCACAGACAAAGGGGACATTTTCCAAAACAAACAAACGAAAAAAAACACCGTTTTTTGAACTTAGAGAGGGAAAACATGGAGATCTATCAAAATATCGACTCCAAATATATATATATGTGTATACTTATTCTATACTACGTCTTAAAGAGATATATATTATGTAACGGCTAGGAATTCAGCTGTTTTTCATTTAGAATGGCATAAGAGTAGCACTTCTTCCCCGATAACTGGGCCTCCCCGGTTCGAGTCTAGGTTAGGCCATGGTTGAGGGGTGAGTAGCTAAGTCCTACTCTCGGCCCTACTTGGCGCTGCTTCAAAACAAGAGACGCTCCTTTCGGCTTAAAACTCGCTGATGCCTCGGCGAAGCTTGTCCTTGGAAAGTGCCACTAACAGCAGCAGAATGACTGCAGTGGAATGGTGACAGTTAAAAAACCCCAAAGATTGTGTCCGACAAATTAAAGACATAAATCTAACAATTTATGAAGAGGAAATAAAAAAACAACAGCATGATTAACTATTAACAGATATGATGGGGGAAAAAACCGAACTTGTAAATATATAGACTGTTATGATAGAACCTGAGAACCACCACTAAAAACATTACAAACTTAATGATACATATCTATATCATCTTTTCATTTTTATATCCGCATAGTAGCTACGGTTATCGACTTAAATGTCAAATACAATACCTATTTAACAGCCATATGTTTAATGTTAAGCGATTTACCGAAATTAATGATTCAACGTAGCAGGCTTAAAATGTTTTGCATCATTTTAGAATGAAATACGAGAGACAAAAGAATTTGGAATTTAGAACCTTAAAGGTCTTATCACACGGTAAAATACCATATTCACTTTCGTGGACAAACGACCACGAAAGTGACGTCACTTGAGCATTTGCTGTCTGGTAAACCTAAGAACATAGGTGTACGTTATGGTGTATTTATCTTTCTTTATTCATTGTTCCTACATAGTTGGCGTCAATCGCGCCATGCTTGTCGCACTACGTCACTGTCAAAGTTTCACATGATTGGTTCAATTTCGTTTGCAAACGATATTTCCGCCACCATTATATACATTTCCAAGCTGGTTTAAAAAAGCTCACGATGACGGAAATCCTACTTTACCGCTTGCCTGCGGGCATAAATTGGAGACTGTCCACGAAAGTGTATAAGGTATTTTGCTGTGTGATATGGCCTTAATGTCAACATTTTCTAACATTACGTATGCGAGAAAATAAAAATAGGTAAACGATTAAAATAAAATGAATGACTTATATGTGTTTCTACCCATCTCAAATGAAATTTAGTTTATATCCTTTTGAAGTAATGTGAGAGCAATTTTGGGACGGATCTTCTAAATTTGAAGCATGATCAGATAACGAAAATGATGCCTGAAGTAGTATACTCCACTCTTCCCAATTATGTACTTGATTAGAAAAAGAACATTCGACTCTTGACGTCAGTTTTTTAATGTGTATCAGTTCGACAAACAAGGCCTGCTTTAGAAATTGGAGCTCTCTGGCCCTGAATCTTACAAATAAGACGTCGAGGCTGCCCAAGAGAATATGGATCTCCACAGGGCCCGACTTAGCCTAATAGGGGCCCGGGGCAAAAATTTCTTTGGGGCCTCCCTCTGCTTTACTACTTTAGTAATGAAGAAAATTCACTCAAGAGGGAAATATAAAATTTCTATTTGCTTTGGGGGCCCTCACTTATGCAGGGGCCCGGGGCAGCTGCTTCGTATGCCCCTGTCTTAGTCAGGCCCTGGATTTCCATGAAATTAAAAAAAATAATTTTAACCCTTTATTTACGGAATTAAGTTGTCATCAATTATTCAACTTCATTTTTGCACCAGTAGTTAAGTTTCCTTTCCACATAATCCCAGGGAACCCAAGAAAAAAAATTATAATTAATAAAAATATCTTAATTTAATTATTAATGAAATATTTTTTATTCCTTTTTGTTAGTATATATTAACTTCTTGCTGTTTCGATTACTTTCTCCGTGTTCTTTAGAATACCATCAGCAAAATTAGTTACGAAAATATAAGCCAGATTTGAATGGTACCTTTAAGTACCGTCAGTAATGAAATTTGATAACTAGCAATAAACTAATAATTTTTTAACTATATTCTTTTATCTTATATATGTTGCTTTGAAAATAGCTAATTCTATAACAAATTTTAAAAAAATATTTTTAAGTGTATTAGATTCATTATAAGGTTATTCAAATGAATGCTATAGTCTTATTTTTAACTTGTCTTTTACAGTAATAAATTCTATTTTTAAAAATAAGCTACTATACTTTTGGCTACCTTAGACATTAAACAGCTTTTGATAGATTTTAAACAAGGTTAAAAATGATTTTTTGTCTCTCTTCGTGTCATTTCAATGATATTAATGTATACAGTATGGTACATAATAAAATGATAAAATAAGTTTAGTAGCATTACAGCTAAATACAGGGCCCGAGTAAGCCTAATTAGGGACCGGGGCAAAATCTTCTTCGAGGCTCCCCGTGCTTTAACATTTTAGTGATGAAAAACATTCATTAAAGAGAAAAACCTGAACTAAAATTTCTATTCAATTTGGGGACCCCACATAAGCGGGGGCCCGGGAAAACTACCTCGTATGCCCCTGCCTTAGTCAGCCCCTGGCTAAATAACATTAGATAGATCAACCAGATTTGGCATATAGTTAAATCTCAGTAAAATTTGAGGGTAAATCAACATTTCAAAAGAAAAAAAAATCTCTTTTTTTTTTTTTGAAATCTAATTATTCTATCTCAAATCCGCTCAGTCCGTTTTTACCATTGGATCTTCCTCATTCAAACAACGGCCTTCTCATTTTGATATTTTGAAAACTAAATAAAATATAGATGGAACATTAACACCAAAAAATATCTCACGCGAACTTGCGCCAGAACCACTTGCACGGAAGGACGGATTCTTCGCCAAAAAATGAAGGGGAAAAAGATTCATAACTTTTAGGTTTAGTTTAGCTAGATCAGTGTCCCAGTTTGTATCTAGACGGGGACTGTGACGAGATAGAACTAATGGTTTGGATTCAAGGAGCTGGTTCTTTCAACATGGACCAGCTTTGATAATTCTGTGATAAACGAAATAGATTTAATAATGTTGCATCGTGGTTAGAGGATAATGAGTGTTTAAACAGCTCAAAATTCTTATCAGGATTCAGTATCTTTATTAATTCTTTCATCATGTCACTTGATGAGCATGAAATCAAATAATTGTGTTTCGTGTTAGTCATTTCGGACTTACTCATAAAATGAAAGAAGTTTACATTTTACCAGCACATTTTTCTATCAACTCATGACTAAATGTGATGTCTAGCAGATACGTTTCTGAGCAACGATTGTTGCCATCTGAACTGAAATCCGATTCAAAACCACATGCACCTGTTTTTAAAAATTCTTAGGATTTTTATTTTTTCTTTATCATGCCAAAACATGATGTTTTGGGAATGAGGGTTGTGGAGTCAACAAAAATCCGTAGGCGAAAAATAAAAAAATTATTATCTGCACGAGCATCTCAATCAACTTTTAATAAGGCGTAGTCATCCCGTTTACAAGAACTCTGATTAAAAAACAATAAGTTAATGACTACAGCAAATAAAACCTAGAAAAATGTCATTTTGAGCAAATGATTACATGAGATGAAATAAATAGGGAATGTGATATTTTTTAAACAATAAATGCGAGACAAAATATTTTGGATTGCTTGCAATAATAAAGTAAATCATTCAACGAAACAATTAAAAAGGAATAAAAATATGATTTAACTTGCTCGAGCACGTGGTGTTTGACAGTTCAAGAAATGATGCTCTGACATGATACATTGAAATATGCATAGCAGATTTCATTTTAATCCTTTTTTTATTTTAATTTCGAAATAATATTTACAATAAAAATAGATTTTTACTTCGACCAACACGAATACAATACTTTTCAAAGTATGAGTTAATGTAAAAATAGAATATATATATATATATATATATATATATATATATATATATATAATTTGTCTGATGCTATGTTTGAAAATGTAGATGAAAGGAAATAAATATTCCTAATGTTCGGATGAATTCTTCTATTTCATATATTTAAATTCACTGAAATCTTTATATGAAGTGATGAAAAATCCTGTGCAATTTAAGTAGATATTATCATACACACACATACACACACACACCAAAAAAACAGCCTCCTATTGGCTTATTCATGGTCTTTTCGCTTTTTTTTTTCTTTCTTTTTCTTTTCAACGTTTCTTAGCACACACACACGCGGATAGAATTGATGGATAGAAAGGCAAATAAGTGAGAAAAAAAAGTTCTGGATAATTTCGAATTGATTTGGAGTTTGAATGGGTTTGAAATGATTAGTGCAGAGTATCGTTTATTAAGTCATAGAACCGACTCTCCGACCCGTCATGAAAGCACATGGAATTTCACCATAAAACTGAATGACAGTACCGCCGCAACAGCAACACTGGCGGGAACTGTGGTTGAGTCCTAATGACCGCCACCGGCCACGGTACAGCTTTCCCAGGAAGTACGTCCCGTCATCGATGGGAGGAGTCTGATCCCCACCTATAAGTGTACCCACTAAGGGTGGTGAGATCCAACCACCGTACCGGAAGCAACTGATCTCCGATTACGAGGTGCCCCCCCCCCCTGAGGGGTTAGTATCAATTATTAAATTATTCCAAGGTATTTGTTTTCATGCATTTATTTTACACAAAAAGGCGAAGCATTTCTTGAACAGCAAGAGTTAGCTCAGTGAATTGTGATAGCAAGTGAGATATTAATTAATGATACCATCAGTTAAATAATTAGCATTTCCATATATTACAAATGAGCAAATATTTTATTTTAATTTTTTAATACTGATTTGAATCCAAAAATTTTATTATTCATAAAACTTGCATTTCTTACAAATTTATCTATTTGGCAATAAGGTAAACAATATTTTTTAACCGATCTTCTCTTAGTTTAGCAACCCTATGTAGCTGTTGAATAAAAAAAATCGTCTTGCCTATCAGATCCTAGATTCAAAAAAAAAAAAAAAGAGTTTGTATATAAGCAGAAACGTTAAGAAAAAAAGGAGAATATAGAGCTTATTACAATATCACTCAACTCATCAAACTAAAGAAGAAACCAGCCATTGGTAACAAAATTTCATGGGTTTTTTGAGAACACCCAAATAGAAATTAAGCTGCCGTTTGGAATGTTGACAGTTGCTAAAGAAATCAGGCCAACATCTCTCAAGAAAAAAGTTTTAAGAAGAAAACAAGTACTCATTTCAACTGTCACCAAGCACGGCGAATAAAATCACCGAGTCGATGTAAATTTCAGCATGTAAAAGAAGTTTAATTTTTATAGATGGGTGGAGGATGAAACCCACGGTAATTTATTAAGGTAATCAAAAAGACTGTGATGGAATTTATTCATTTAATTATCCCATGATATTCGTTTTCCAAACCATCTTCAATTTTGCAATTCTTTCTTGAAGAAAGTGTAATTGGAAGACATTTTAGAGTTCAACTATGTTGGTGACGTAAATGTGACGTCATGTAATTTTTAGGAATGCAGATCACTGTTTGCTGGATCATGAACTTGATTAATATTTCATATTAAGTAAAAAAAAAACATTTTATGTAATGATTCACAGAACACAGGTAATTGAAATTATCATCTAATATTAACAATTCGTTGTATTAAACTGAATTTCGTCATCATTTTTAAGATATGTTGTTGTTCTCATGTTCCTCTTTACAACGGATGGAGGGGTGAGGGAGCGTATGGACCCCTGAGCACCCGAGAACAGAAGTCTGACTTCTACCTCACGCACGTAATAAACCCTTTTTACGGGGCGAGCTTCATTCATGCATTTCATTCATTCATCTACAGATCTTAATTTAGGTTTGGAACAGAGAACTATCGCTTCTGACCCAGTACCCCCCCCCCCACCACAGTAGTATTACTCTCGACAAGGAAGACTTTATGACCACGACAGATTTAACGTGCGTCAACCACCACATACACGGAGAGTCACCGGTTTGTGGGTTCGAATTTGCAGCCCAAGTTATACGAATCAAACATACTACCAATCAGGCTGTCCCGTCCCTTTTAACACTTTGGTGACTGGCAATTTTACACTGAAACTATGTCATGTCACCGGCTACATTTTGGAATTGAATGTGAAAGTAAAACGTTCTAAAAAAAACTCCAATGAATTTTGTTGAATTGGAACATCAAAAAGTTCTTCGCCGATACGTTCCGTCATGGTTGAAATTTTTGGAATTTTACTGAAATTCTAATAAAAATGTAAATACTAGGAAAAGTAATTTTTCTGTTATAGAGCGGACAAGACTAAACACGATACGCCAAGTTTTTGCAATGTTGTATATCGCCCTCGGTGTTATAAATTGAAACAGATAATGCAAGTGCAATGACGAGTTAACTCATCACCGATCAACAAGGTTTGGACATGAAAAGAGGAGTTAACTCGTAACCGGTCAGCAAAGTGTTAAGATGTGCATAAAGGATGATAGATTTTAATTATTATATAAAATTTAATTGTATTTTTAACGTGCTTTACATCAGCATAAATTGGCGCCAATAGGCTAGAAATATTATTTTTGGTTTTCCACCACATCACCATTTTACAGTCGGAACACCAAAATAAACGTTTTGTTAAAATTAAATTTTTTGAAAATTAATATAATATATGTCTTCGGTGACGTAGCGAATATGGACATATTTTTATTTTTTGCCCACTTACTCATCAAAAAAACTTACACCGTATAAAAGCTTTTGTTTTTGTGGCTCTCATTATCACTGAAACCCGAGGCATCTATTTACTCTAGGACATCGACCGCCATGTCGCTATATTTCTTACGTAGAAGTAAGTATTTAAGCAAGCAGCAATTTCTATCACATTTTCTTTCATACAAAAAAGTTAAGAGTTACTTATCTTTAATCTTTCAATTTTACCGTATAATTGATTGGTACTTTCAATCAATATCGCCACCTTTTCATGATATTGATTGAACCTGTTGGCGTGATTTATTTATGATCGCAATTGTGTCAAATCACGCCTCTTAGATTAGCATATCATTAAGTTGTGTCAGCATTGCATGATAAACGGCGATGGGCGGAACTTAATGGAAAATTTCAAATGCAAAAGCAAATCTTGAGAGAGAAAAAAAATGAACGCAATTATTACTGTGGAGGCGAAGGTAAAAAGATAAAACTTACTTTGGTTATGCTTTTCCCTTGTCTCTGTCGCTGATGTGCGCCATTAATAGAAAATGGTGTTGACAATAATATTTCTCATTTTTCTTTCTCTGTCTTCGCTTTAGATTGAAAATTTGGATTTATTTATGATAAATATTAAAGACCTAAATTGTATTTATGACTCTGAGTGAGTTTATTAACGAATTTACATCTATATAATCAGTTGCTATTGTTACTGGAAGGGTTTGAACATGGCGATTGATCAAAAGTAATATTAAATTACCAAATAAATTATTTTTTAAAATGTAATTAATTAAAATAATATGGTAATATTAACATTTAATTAGGTATAAATAGTCAGTTTAATTAAATTAAAATAATTATTAAAGCATTTAGATATAATTATTGGAATTCTACTTGAATAATAGCATGTACAAGCGTAGATGTTATGTAGTTCTGAGTCATAATAAACATACAATATGCGTTTTCAAAAAAATTATTGAAATAATGAAAAAGATTTTTCTAAAATAAAAGGAATATTGCTCATATAAAGCTTAGGTCGTGAAATCTGTAAATCCACCAAAGATTGCGCCAATATTACTCATTCAAAGAGAGAGAAATTTAGAATATTGTATAACTTTCAACAAATATTTACTGATAACATCTATCGAATTAAATTACAAATAATATTCTATAAACATTTCATTTTCTTTTATTTACTTTTTCTTCCTTTTATGATATTTAAAATTACAATCATTTACATGATCCTGTTTTGCAATCATTATGCAATTTTATTTTGAAGCAAATATTTACTGATAAAAAAATTCATCGAATTGAATTGTAAATAATAAGACAAATATTTATTTTGTTCTTCTTCTATGTTTAAGATGTTTAAAATTTTAATCAAATATATAAAATTACATTCTTCAATCGACATCTAATTGCATTTTGAAGCAAATATTCACTGATAAGAAAATTTATCGAATTGAATTAGAAACAATACTCCAATGATATTTAATTTTTTTTTCTTTTTAGTTTATGATGCTTAAAACTTCTTTCATTAACATAATCGCTTTCCGCAATAACTACTTTGTTGTATTTTACAATATCTTAATCGCAATTAATATCATAAAATTGCTTTTAACAAACGGCAAATTTCAAAGATACATTTGAAATATATTTTAAATTACATAACCTTTATTTAGAACCCGGGAAAAAGTGTGTGCTCCCAATTTCATCTTGAAATCAGCTATTGAATACTTAGAAATTTTTTTGCCATCTGCAGCTTTGTTGGCATCTTTATTCAGATCGGATATTTTTAAATTACAGCATCTAGCCCTAAATGTAACCACTTGATGGCAGCACATACTTTATCCAAAAACATTTTCGTAGCGTTTTTTTTTATTCTGTTGCAAAGCAACGCGATAATAATAATTGTTCAAACTTTATTGGAAAAAAAATCTGTTCAAAAATTTCATTAATCTTTAAATTTTTTTAAACTATTAATTTTATCTTTAGGCATTTTCTGCTTAAAAGTGTAATAAAAATATTCTTGTATTCATTTTAGCTCCAAATCAGAATTCGATTATAAGGAAAATAAAAAAAGGCAAAAATCTAGAAATAAATTTGATTAATTGATATGAAAGATAATTAAAGCAATAATTTTGCGACTAGAATATATTCTAAAAATTAGCCTAAATGTGATTTTTTAACTAATAATAAAAAAAATTATTTTAAACATTAATGATTTCCTCAATAGATGGCGCCAAAAATTAGCCATTACGAAATTCACTGATCTGTAAATTAACATTATACGGGGAAAAAAAAATTATTCTCTTCCGCCACTTTTATTAACATTTATTCTGCTGAAGTTTACCAGAAGTTTCTGAAATATTTGGATAATACTCTTAAACTTGAATTTTAAGTAATTCCTCTGCCTTCAAAGCATAATACAATCATTCAATATTTTCTAAGCAGAAAACTGTCTCACTATAATATGGGAATAATTAAATACCAACATCATACACTAAAACCCTAATATTACAGACTTCTATGTGTTTAGAAATTTACTGAAAGTTGTTAAAAATAAATTAAATTCTAAATTAAACAAGAGAACAGAAAATACTATATTTGTTATGAGTTATAAATTTTTACTTTCCTTTCTCCGGTGTGTCAGAATGGCCGAGCGGTCTAAGGCGCCAGATTTAAGCTCTGGTTCTCGAAAGAGAGCGTGGGTTCGAACCCCACTTCTGACAAAATGTTGATTTTTTGCAATTTGATAATTTTTTTGGTTAGAAATGGAATTAGGTAGATTTAAATATGAAACTTGCCTCATTTATTAATTTACTATATTCTAAATTCAAATTATTTCAACTTTTTGATTATTTCATTAGTTAAATATTTACTTTCATTAAACATTTTTACTTTTTAATGCACTGATATTACTTTGTATATTGTGCTATCAGATAAAGTGCATACAAAATAAACAAATAAATAAATAAAGTATATAAACTATTTCTTCTCCAATAAAAGTGTATTCACACAAAAAATTATATATTCAAATGAATTACATAAAGCATTTTTTTTATCTCGGTTAAGACAGATGAAATTTTTCTAATTGACATTATACGAGTATATAAGCATTTATTTATGTATGGTATACAAGCATAATATGAAAAACTTCACTACAAATCTGTTATGTTTTTAACAAAAGCTATTTTGAAATATATTCTCATGAGTATAAATAAAAAATTAATATTAAATTTTATTTTATTTATAAATAAAAAAAAGTTTAAAAAACATTGAAGAATGCTTCAAAATGTTTGATTATACATTTAAATATTTATTTCTCAAGAACTTTTCATCACAGAAAAGATAAAAATAAATAAAAATAAAAATAGTCATTCCATCCAGAATCCTATTTAATTTTCCCAGCTAGATCAAATTGAAAATATTTATTTGAAACATTTTATTATTTACTTATTTTCACAATACCTTTGCAATATGTCTGAAACCAGCTACAGTGCCTACGATTCCGGCAATATTTGTTAGCTACATTTGTTAGTAAGAAAAGCAAAAATAAATAAAGATTAAAATGAAATCTGCTATTCATATTTCAATGTATCATGTCAGAACCTAATTTCTTGAACGGCCAAGCACCACGTACTCGTGCAAGTTAAGTTACATTTTTATCCATTTTAATCGCTTCATTGAATGAGTCACTTTAGTATTGCAAACGATCCAAAAAACTTTTTCTCGAACTGATTGTTTAAAAAAACATCGCATTTCCAGCACCCATTTCATTTCATATAATCACGTGCTCAAAATGACATTTTCCTAGGTTTTATTTGCGGCAGTCATTAACTTATTTTTTTAAATCAGAGTTTTTGTAAATGCCATTGCAACGTGTTGTTAAAAGCTGATTTTTTTGAGATGCTCGCGCGGATAATAAAATTTTTATTTTTCGCCTACGGATTTTTTTATTTCTCGCCTACTGGTTTTTGTTGACGCCACAAAACCTCATTCTTAAAACAAGATCATGTTCTGAAATGGTAAAAAAAATAAAAAAATAATAAGTAATATGGAGGGGAAATTTTTTTAAAGTCAATTCCTACTGTTAAGTCAACAATGAAAATTTTTATTAAATAATTACAATTAATATAAATAATTGATTAAAAATTATACCTGACCAAAACAAAATCAAGTTCGTATCCATTAAAAATAAACACAAGAGACTCAGAACACTTTCAATTCACGTTGAATTTTATACTCCAATTGGGGTAACGCAATAGATTAGAAATTTTTGATTCTCTTTATTCTGTATTAATTAAATTCGAAATTACTTCAAAATGTATCTGAAAAATCTATAAATTAACAATGTTTGACTTTAAATGTATCAAACACTCAGAAAATAAACAGAATCGTTTGAAATAATCGGTCGAAAACATGTTAAGCCTAAACTCATTGATGTGTTGAAAAACCTGAAATCGTTACTTATTTGACAGTGAGAAAATGTAGATTTTTGGCAAAAAAGTTTTTAATTAATAAAAAATTAATTAATCAATATTTGAAAAAAAATTATATTAACATCAAATGTCATCCACCACAAGTTTTAAAAAATTACTTAAACTAACTTTGTAAAGCTATTAAAGATCAGATAAAAATATAATTCGTCAATGAAATTAATGGGGCTATAAAGCTAATTTTCTTAATTTTCAAATGAGAGAAGAAAAAAAACTGCGCAGTGATTTGTTTAGAAGTTATAATGGAGAAACGTATAAACGTATCATCTTTCTTCAGAGTCACAGAAATTTTAAAATAGTTCAATTAATCCATCTAAGTTCTAAAAGATATGAGTGCGCAGAATTTCATTTAATCCTTTAAAGATTGAACACTTTTAAATTTTGAAGCAGCTAGGGCAAACTCATCTTTATCTCGATACATTTTACAGGAATATCTCACCAAAAAACCTCCTTCTCAAAACAACATCACGTAGCCCATGATAATAAATTCTTTCTAATTTAGCAATAAATTAAAAAAGTATTTTAAACGAAAAATTTATAGATGAGATATTAAATAAAGATAAGAGGTCAAGTAGGAAAAATTAAAAAGAGAGCCAATCATTAAACTATCAAATTTGAAGAATTGGGAAAATCTTTGCGAAAAGATGTTAAAATAATTGGAATAAATAGACTTTGTCTGAACTAGTCTTAGGAAAGATATTCTTTGAGAGAAAAAAAATGTAACTAGAGGATGAATTTAAAAAAAGGTATATTAAAATAATTATTACGGTTTTATAACAGATTAATAAAACCAGTTTGAAACAATCACGAGACTTTTCTTTCGTTCTCTAACTCTCTGTAATATTATATATATATATATATATATATATATATATAGTGACTTCATTTAAAATTTTTCTAACTGGCAAACAAAGTTTTGGAGGTCGATCTGTTTTGAAATGAAATAACAGCTATGATGTCATAGTTCTACGTCAACCTTTTAAAAAAGCATCTACTATCAAAGAAGCATACATAATAATAATGTTATACTGGTAAAAAAAAGTTTTTAAAAAACAATGCTATTAAAAGAAGATGGATATTCTAATTATGCTTTATACATTGCTTACTCGATTTCGAACTTCAAGTATTCGTTGCCTTCAATGATTCAAAACTCCTCTAACGAAAACATCATGTTCTCGCATGATAATATTGAACTGAGCTGCTTTTAAGAGGACTCCTTCTCACGTTACCCATAGCAAATGTACTCGCCTATTAATTTGGGAATCTCATTCAAGTCTAAATTCTGGAATATCATAGATTTATAAATGTTTTAGATTTCATTCGATGGTTGAAGTGTAGTTTAGTGTACCTCCGAGTTTGTCGCCAATATGAAAATCCAGAGAAACGATCTTCGAGTAACTGTAATGCTGTTTTATTTATCATTTTTTACAATGGTTGAGTTGTGCATAAACTACAACTTAAGAAAAATGTTAAATTAAAAATATCAATTAAAGGTTTTTAAATTCAGGGTACTTTTCCGTCAGCCGGGCGCAAACGAAAAATCTCAAAGAAATTTGGCGATTTTTCGCTTGCATCCGGCTAACGAAAAAGTATCTGATTCAGATAAAACTATATTTATCAGTAAAGATCCTAATTTTAATGCAGAAAGTTATAACCGTAATTGTTTCGCAGAAGTATTTATTTATTTCGTCCGCCATCTTTATTGGCGACTTGGCCTTATTGACACATCAAGGGGCACACCAAACTACACTTTCACCAATTCTATGTTTAAAAACATACTCCTAATTGCATGCAAGCTAAAATTTAGATGCACATATATTTAGCATCATAACAAAAAATGTGTATATAAACATATTCACTAAAGTATTTAAAAGTGTAGTTATAAAATATATTAAATAATAGTTTTAAGTTATAAAAATTATGGTAGAAACTGTTCTGAATTAAAACTGTAATCATTCTTTTTTTAAATTTGAAAATGATCTAAAAATTGTTCTGTGCAATCATATGTTTTTTATGTAGTCATATGTTCTAGTGGGAAAATGTTGAAATTTTCATAAATTTTTTTGAATAAGAATATAGTTAATTAAAAAAAAAAACACCATTCTTAGCGAGTACTTAATCTTAAACAGTAACTACTTGTATATGCCAGATCCGTTAGCTGTAGATTTAATGCTCTGGCTCTGTAGAACTTTCCAAAAGATTTTCTTGGAAATAGCCCAGTTCACAGACTATATCAGCAAATCAAACCAAACAATATCATTTATTAAAAAAGTAAACAATGCCACAAAGCAATGCAAGACAAAGCTTAATTAAAATTTAGGTAACATGAAATGTTATATTTGTCGTGTGACTAATTTTTGCGTGAATTACCACCATTTCATCTGCACTACTATTATAAATATAAAAGTTTGGATATAATTATACGGTACCCTTTGATTTGGCGACTTTATACCGAGAAGCCGTGACGTCATTTCTGCCATGGACGCTCGTTGGCTGGTTGCCTAAACTATGATTTTTGTTGAGTTGTTCAGATGTTTGGCGACATTTTTAAAAATGGTGTCAAAGGGGTACCGTATACTAGGATTTAACCGAAAGTTTGGGTGGATGAATAATGTTAGTCAATCATGATAGAACAGAAGAACGAAATTGGGTCACATTTAGCACAGAGTCTAGAATAGAATAGGCTACTATTCATATCGGTTAATTGAATGGTTAATTTTTTATTAATTAATGACTAACTTTCACTCAAAAAATCTTCATTTCCCCACCATCAAATGAGGAAGATTTCATTTCCTCACATACTCTCAAATAAAGATCTTATACCTATTCATCCTCGTAAAATTGTAGTTCTTGGGTAAGGCCGCAAATATCTTGCATGCCATTAGACAGTTGTAAAATATAGTTATTTATCGAGAATCTTGCATTTTCAAGGAATCTAGCTTGAGAAAATGCCTTTTGGAGCCTTTTTTGCATGACGATTGACTCCAAAATTTGGCACAGAGGGAGTCAAAAAATAACATATTGAATTTCATGGATTTAAATCGCTGCATTCATTAGTCATTTCGCTTACCTGCATGTGAAAGAACAGACAGACATACGATCAACTGTTCAGCGAATACGATTCAAAATTTCATATATATCTATATTTTATATGCTAAACTTGTGTACCAAATTTTACTTGAATTTAAAAAATCTTGAATTTAAATATTATGGGATATGGAGCAACAAAGGCTATAATCCCCAAATTTTACTTACCTTGATTCTTTGAAAGAAGTAAGACATTGGGATTTATAGCATCAATGGCTGTTATCCCCGGTTTCCAGATGTAGAAAAACAACAGTTCCATCAAAAACACAAGAAATCACACACAAACACAAAAATAGTCTGAAGTTTCAGTCAGTTCACTGTTAAAAGCAGTTCCTCTGATGCGATTTAGTACATATTCGGGAATTCCAGTGAAAAGAAGAGGTACAATAAGACGGATCGTTCCGGCAATTCAGAATGATGAAAAAGCAAAGGGAGACTGTTTGCAGTAATTTTACCCAGAACACTTTTGAAAAAGATATCTTGTTTATCTAACTGGAGAAAAGTCCACATGTTGTCTCTACAATAGGTATACTTTTTGCACGAGAGAATTATGTGTTCAATATCATTGATGCTATTACATTCATGACGAAGAGGATCATTATGAAGATTAAAACGATTCAACAGTCCTGGCGTTATAATTGTTTTGCTGAGTAGTCTGGCCAAGACCATATCTTCTCTACGGTTTTTGGACCAGGGAGACGGTGCTTCAATGTTAGGCTCGTCTCCTAAGGAAAGGAGGTATTTACTATTTCTATAATTAGTGATTGTGGTCTGATGTGTCTCTTTCTTGAGACTTGAAATAATCGAGAGAGATCCATTTAATCCATGGTGTATTTTCTGTAACTTCTTTGACTAAGCGATCTGCAAGCTCGTTCCAGATAATATTAGAATGTCCAGGAACACACAGGAAGGAGGTTTTTTGATTTATACTTGCCTTGATCTTTATACTTTGTAGTAATCGAGTTGCACTCTGGCAGACGGACATATTTCCTAAAAATGGATCTCCTTCAAAAATAAATTTATATACCAAATTTCATGCGTTTTATTCAATGCGTTTTTGATTTACTTTATTCGCATTTAGAACTCCCTTTTTCGAACTCGGGGAGGTCTGAAAATGGAGATCCGTCATGATCTCGTGTGTTGATATTTAGAGATCACATAATGCCACAAATACATCACATATTTCTGGGAATGTCTTCTATCTACTCTGTGTCTTAGGTTGCGAAGTGATGCCAAAATTCGAAATTATTTCGGCCTGTTTCCATGACCCACAACTTGTGAGCATTAGAACTTTTCTACTCTGACATTAGAGTTGGATCAGAATAGGGCATAATCAGTTTTGTCGAACCTTGTATTGGTTTATAAAATCAGTGTAAAAGATTAAATTATGAAAAGGTAATAGTGAAGTCATATTTTATGTCTTAGCAAAATAATGTGGCTAAAAGTGATAGAATTAAAAAAAAAAGTTAATGATAGTCTTATCTTCGCCAAAATAAATGAAAATGATTGCTCTTGGTGTAAACTTTACCTTCGAATCAACTTTTGACCAGTTACAAGCAATGGGCTATCACGTAAAGAGACAAAGACGCTATGTGATAAATCCTAGTTTTTATTAAAATTGCTTTTTCATTCCAGCGAATACGGAAAAATATGCAACCACACTTTATGGTTTATCAGTACTTAAGAATTACATAATCAGTCATGAGAGCTAGTACAAATAGCTTAGCGATTACCGAATTTTTTTGGTTGAATCATAAGCATCATCGGATTAATATGTAAGTACCTATTTGCAATATTAAATAGGTAATTAGTGAGAAATGGCTTAGAACGAATCGAATTTCTTGAATTATTATAGCATCAGGAGTATTTGACAAGAGTAATCCTTTCAGTTTTTTATCATGTCAAAACATGATGTTAATTTGGGAATGAGGTAGACAAAAATCCATAGGCGAAGAATTGAAATTTTATTATCAGCATGAGCATTTTTTTTAAAAAAAGACCCTTTTAATAACGTGTTGCCATTGCATTTACAAAAGCTCTGACTTTAAAAAAATAAGTTAATAACTACCGCAAATAAAACGTAGAAAAATGTCATTTTCAGCGCGTGATTATATGAAATGAAATAAATAGCAAATGCGATATTTTTTTAAACAATAAATGCGAGACAAAGTTTTTTTTGGATCGTTTGCAATACTAAAGGGACTCATTCAATGAAACAATTAAAATGAATAAAAATATAATTTAACTTGCAGGACCACGTGGTGCTTGGCCGTTCTGACATGATACATTCAAATATGCGTAGCAGATTTCCTTTTAATCTTTTTTTTTATTTCAACCTTAACAGTTTATTTTTTACCATATCTTTTATAATCGATTATAATGGAATTTTGGCGAGTTTTTGAAAGGGTTTTCAAAATTTTATCATGCTTGGCGAGAAATCCAATCTCAAGTTTTACCTGTTCGAGTTGCGTGTCAGACTGTTAGATACCTTCTTTTTCTTTCTGTACTAACAAAATGAAAATAAATCCATACATGAAATTAAAGAAATTATCGATACGATTATTTTTCACACGTTTTAGCCAAATGCTACTGAAAGAGAGAGAGATTTAATGATTGCCAAAGTGAATGCCGTAAGATTCCTACGCAGTATATTTTTGACGAATATGGTGGTTTATTATTGAAGTCTTGAACTCGAAGATAACGGATTTGCTATACAAATTCATCAAAGATTTGCCAGATATAAGACCGACTGTGCGTTGCGCCAAACGTGTGCTGAAAGGAACAGAAGTTTGGTGCAATGACTTCTAAGAATATATTGTTCTTTTTTATATATTTACGTCTCCCAGTTTAAATACCGATTTTCAGATTACGTCAAGCTTGCCAAACTTTATTATACATAATGCAACTATCTTGGAGATAACTTTCGCTTGTTTGGCGATAAACTTCGAAAATTTTAAATACCTATTTTTTAGGTCCTTTTCTGCTAGTTGAGCGCCAGCGAAAAATCGCCAAGTAATGTAGAATTTCGTCAAATTTCTTTGACTATTTTTCGCTTGCGCCAGGCTAACGGAAAAGTACCATTATATATATATATATATATATATATATATATATATATATATATATATATATATATAT
>JAOUZG010041737.1:2934029-2995464 GCA_026289955.1 Argiope argentata
TATATATATATATATATATATATATATATATATATATATATATATATGCATTAATAATGACATCTCCCCTAATTGGTAAATGGAACAAATATATCCCTTTTCCTTTAGCTCTTTATCCACTACACAACCAATGCAAAGCCGTCTCTATTATCTCTTACATTTCAGAGTTACGCTCTCCACCCCCATTGTATAAGGGGCCATGTTGTTAAGATCCGGGCCCATGGGCTATAAGGTTTTAAGCTCGTGACCCGATTCCACCAAGAACGGTCGTGTCAACCGCCGAAAGGCTACGCGTTCCCCCGTTTTACCCCTCTAGCGGTTTCTTGGGGTCCTTTGATGCCTGCACATTTTACCGACAATTTGCGGGAAAACTGGACGTGTCCACAGACGTCAAAGCACCTCAAGAAACCACAAGAGAGGTAAAACGGGGGAAAGCGAGGCTCGTCTGAAGATTCGACGGGTCGTGTGAACGCCGCTTAATAGTCACGTTAAATCCGTCTAGGCCAAACGTCCACCCGCTGGTGTGGAGAAGGGGTGCCAACTCAGGGGTCATCCGACGTGGTTCAAAATTACGAGGTCCGTCCCAAAATAGTTCTAGTGTTACTTCACAACGGGAAGTTAATATAACTAAACTAAACTAATTACCTTCCCTTGTATAATTTCAAAATGCAAAGTTAATGTAATATACAGAATGAAGGTGGTATCAAAGATTTTTACCTACTTTCCGGTAATTGTAGGAAACCCAAATATATTGAAACCATGATAAAAAGAAAATATAATCACCAGTGCCGGTTATTTCGTGTTTCTTTCTTTACACTTTAATGAAGAACTAAAGACAAATTAAACTTATCGAAGTTAGCTACAGAATTAAATTATAAAGGTTCTAAAAATAGCTTTATTTGTGAAACTAATTAAATAACAATGTATCGATGAAATTCTTTTTGATCTCAAATTAGGACCTTCAAACATTAAACAAAACACAAATATGAATAGCCTAATGATTCTGTAAATCTTCTTTTGAATTGAAAACTATAAAGCTGTCAAGTTATTCTCTAAAAAAAATAGTTGCATGGCAGTGAACGAAATTGGTGTAACGTCTTAAAATCTATTTGGTCGTGAATACAACAAAGATCTATCCGCTTGCAGATTTGTGAGGAGGGATCTTTTTGAAAATATAGTTGCTGGTTTATATAAACATGAAATCTTGCTAATAAAACAGATATCCGATATTATATTTACATTGAAAATGTTTGCAATCAGATACTTTCGTTTAGATGACATTGAAAAACAAAGCATTTGTGGAAAGGTGAAATTATATTATGAGCTTTTAGTTTTGTTGTAGTAGGCAGTGCCACTTGAATCAACTATGCAAGCTACTGGTCATTTATTGGTCGTCGCTTCTAGCTTCTGCTTGATCTCGAACAAACTGTGCAACAGAAGACACACATCCCTTACTAAAACTGACGCCAACCGGTTCTGTGTTATGAGGTACATGTCCACAGTAACCAACCGGAATGTAATCATTCAGAATTCTTCTACCATCTTTGGGAAATCGACTATTGATGAGTCTTTTTTCGCATTCCAGATCTCTGTTACTTTTTTCGGCGACGTTGACTGGATGGGCCATCTCCGTGGAAATAGGTTGTAATCGGCCAGCCATTCGAGGCTGCGTTTTGAGGATTTCATTGGTCACTCGTCCGAAACTGGCTCCAACAGTCCGAGGAAGATCCGGGCAGAACCCGGTGTATCCAGGAATGAAGTGCGGTTGAGGAACCGGGTCGAATTTCATGAAGGGTTTCTTGATCTTTTCGTCAGTGGACATCTTTTCGAATGACATGGTTGCTTGTTTATGTGACTTTGAAGCAACTTTGAAACAGATCTGTATTAACTGAATGGATTCAATTGATATTGACAAGTAGGATTCTTTTAGCAAAAAGAAATGGGATTTTGTAATTTCTGTGATAGCCTGTCTTACTTTAACTAAACATTACATTGACACGTCAGTTTTAGGCTAAACATGCAAGACTAGAGATTAGCGCATGTAATTGTTCTGTTATTTAATATCTATTCCTTAAATGAAATTTTACTAACGAAGATCTTTATTAAAATCTGAAATGAGATCTTTTTACCTTGAAATATCGTTTGACAGTGCTCTTGAAAGGGTTTGACTTAAACTGTTTTTCCAGTTTCTTGACTGCTAACAATTCTGATATCAAAATCCCTGACTGAATTTATTTTTTTTATTAATTTTTTTTCTAAAGGGATGTAATTCCGAGCTTATTGATTTAAATAGAATTTTGAGACGATCTAAATTTAAGAATCTTGCTGATTTTGAGCCTGGTTTTGTTTTGATTGATTTATAAAATATAATTTCTCGTGAAATCTAAAGCATATTGCCAGCATGTTGAAATAAAAACGTGAATCATAAATTTATTCATGCATTTTGTATTTGTATCCAAGCAAGATTTCCACATTGCTCATTTAGCTGAACTTTCTTTCAATTAATTAATATATTTTTTCTTAATTCATGAAAGAAACTATTTGGTAAACGCCGCGTCTTCGGGATTAGGTGTTTATTATAACAATCCTAATATATATATATTAGGCAAAGGCCCTAACTATCTCTCGTTTTTAAAAGAAGTCCCAATTGATGATATTCATAATTAACAGAGAGCAAAGCAAATGAAACTGATATCAGCTTGCGAAAATGGTCTCCCTAAAATATTTTCGAGATTTTTTTTTTGTTGTTAAAGAACTTTCCATGCACATAAAACTGTGGATTTGGGGAAGGGCGTGATGCCTTACATACCATAGCCGAACGACAATTACGAAATATCATTGGAGTGAATTAACATTGTTACTAAATATAGTGTGGGAGCCTTGGCTGATTTTTTGGTGTTTAATTCCTGGTATTTAACTATAATTATCGATAAGTCAAATTTGTGATTTAGATTCATTTTTCCCAACAGATTGAAACCAACATCTAACAGAGAATCACAATTATAGTCACAAATTGAAATGTAAATTTGTTATTGCATTTACATACTTGTGAAAGTATATACCGAGTCAATCCTTTGACAGATTTGATAGGTATTTACACTTCATATGTTGAACTGTGTACCAAATTCAGCCAGACATGGGCATCGTCCAAAATTTGGTTTTTAATCTACGTATTGATTTTAAGACCAAATACCAAATTTAATCCGTCTAGCTCTAGCATGTTCGAGCAACCTTCTTTATGCCAAAAATGTATATTTGTTTGAGATTTAAAATGTGAAGATTCACAAAAATCTCAAGTTCGACTTTTTTGATATTTAAAATACTTTCTATGTATTTCGTATGTGAGAAAGTAAAAATGTAAATTTGATCAATGACTTTTAAAGTCAGATCATAGCTCGGTATTACGTGAAGGAAGATCAATTATCTATTTTGCCTTAGCAAAAGGGTAGTGGCACCGTTCTAACCTTTAATTTAATATATGAATATATTCAGAACCACTGAAGAATCTGTGTCATTTAGATGTATATTTCTCAGGTTCAAAAAAGACATGTCTTCAACAATGCCCAATTTAAGCTGAATAAAATACTTGGAAGTTAATTTTATCTCCAACATCATTCTTAACCCCCTTGAACGATAATTCATTTTCAATCAGCACTGCTCTGGTAAACGATTTAATTTTCTTTGTTTTAAGAGGAGGGATTGATATAGAAAGTTACAGATTTGTTGCTCAAATAATTTATTATTAAAAATAATAGGTTAAACCCTAGTATACGGTACCCCTTTGGTGCCATTTTGAAAAATGTTACCAAGGCAAAAACGACGCATTGTCGCCAAATTTGAACCAGACTGAACAACTCAACAGGAACCATAGCTTAGGCAACCAGCCATCGAGCGACCGTGGCAGAAATGACATCACGACTTCTCGGTATAAAGTCGCCAAATCAAGGGGTACCGTATACTAGGATTGCACCAAATAATATTTGTTTCACATATTTATATGAATGTTCATTATTATATTTATAAATATAATTAGCGTCGGTTAAATCTTCCTTAATGTTCAACAAAAATATTACAGTTCTACATAGTATTTAAAAGAAAGTAAATACGTGCTTCAACATTTATACCTATAGATACAAAAAACATTTATACCTTTATACAAATTACATTCTAACAGTAACTAGAAGCATGCACACAAGTATATCAAAGCAATAGACTCGATATGATTTACCCGTACTTCTCTAAAAAACCCCATCAAACCTCAATATTTTCTGGCGAAGTTCAGGACGTCATTGTCAGTTTGTTCAGGAAAGTTTATGACGAGCTGGACCCGTCATTTCCGTTCAAGGGGTTAACATTCTATATATTACTTTTATAATAGTTTATTAAGAAATAAATATTTTTCCAAATGATGGAAAATGGCCACAGCTTTATTATTCCAAATCTTAATTTTGACTTGAATTATTCTTCGATCTTAATACTTAGTCCTGAGTAAACATCTATCACAAATTTATTTGAAGCATTTTTAAACGTATCAGATAATTCTGCGATAGCAGGAACATACTTATGAATATTGAAACAGGGGATACAAATAGTATTAAACACTGTCGAAACACTTCATCGTTCGATGGCGATACTGAAACATGGGGCATTAAGTTTTCCCCAATTCCAGCGTTTTTTTTTTTTTTAAATAAATATATACCTTTTTATTGTCGCAATGAAATTCAAACTGTATTTGTGTTTTCTTGTACCATTCGTGTTAAAAAATGTCCAGCAATCCAGTGACGACTTAGTTAACCAAACACGTTTCCAGTAAATAGCTCGTAACTATAATATGAATGCTTTCAGTTATATATTATTTAAGGGATAACAGCCCTTGCTACTAAAAAACGCAATTTCCCAGTTCCAATCAATCAATATATAATTTATTTTGTAGTTTTATAATACCATAATAAATTACCGGCACAGAAAAAAAAGTCATACTTATGCTTTTTCGATCAAATATGACCCAAATACTATGATTCAATTTGACAGAATGCTAGTTTTCTTTCAGTACAAGCCGGTTACTGACTGTAAATGTGATTTGCTTTCATATGAGTAACAGTTGTTAATGTTATTTTAGATTAGTGTATTCTATTTCATCATGATACACTATTCCCTTGATGTCAAGGTTTAGTTATTTGAAGAAACCCATAAACTAAGTCAATTTTTTAATACGAGTTTAGTATGAAATTATTACATATTACAAAATTAATTTATTATATCAGAGGATTTTTAATTTCTAATTTGTATCAAATCGTTTTTTAGAAGCATTCTACATGTTTTTTAGTCGCATTTCGTAATTTTTTTTTTCTAAAAGTGTATCTAGCTCTCATGGCATTCCCAACCCACATGTACTATGTCCAATCCTTGCTGGACAAGATCGACTGAGTCTCTCCAGTGAAGTTTGCTCTTTGACTGAGGACAAAGCATGCTTAGGAACTAAACGCTGGGAACCAGAACATATGACTTGCATCACAGGGCCCTCGGTCAAGAAAGCCGATATTTCGCGCTGTATAGCTTGCCTCACATGGCCTGTCGTGCCATGTTATTTTTACAACATATTCAGCAAAATAATCTTGACACTGACCCTTATATCAAAAACTTCCGAGGGTAAATCTGATCTGATATAGGCCTATTCTCCTTAGAGTACTTGTAATCCAGGGGGTAAATGGTTTTTTTTTTCGCAAGACGGTCGATTGTGTAGTTAAAAGACGAGATACAATAATGCTAAGCTGAATGAATTACAAATCCGAATATGTTGAAGAATGGAGTTTGTGAAACCTACTGTGATGAAATGGTTTCATCAATAAAAATAAGCAGTTTTTAAGAACTTACCCTAATCGAAAAAGGTAATTTTGTACATGTATGCATATGTAAACCTGAGTATTTGTACACCTTCTATTGTAATATAGTCTCAGGTTATGAAAAAAAAAAAAAAAGCAACACTTTTACAAGATCAGATATTTATCAATACTTCTTAAATTTAACAACTATTGGTTTCGATATTTAATAGAAATATCATTAGTGACATAGAACCAAAAGTTCTGCATGATTTTCATACATACAATAAATAAGATTTGATATGGTTGGGACTGAAAGTGTTTTCTGTCTTTACTAATTTTATTTGCAGTCTTCAAACTAAGAACTATAACATTCCAGAATCATAAAACTGGCAACATTCTCATGAAATTAACCGAATAACACTTTTTTCTAAACAAGTTTTTCAGGTCATTTTTTTTTAAACAGGAAGAATAGAAATATTCAGACTATTTATTTTTGAAATTTAGAGGACTTCAAAAGTGTTATATTCCGAAGATTTAATAAAAATATGCTTTAAATCCTATATTGAAAAATAAAACCTTCTTGCTTTAAAATGTCAGACTTTATAGAGAAATGAAGTTTCAACAAGACTTTACTTTTATAAATACTTCATGGGATATATTTATATTTGCTTTAAATGTTATTCAAAATTAGACTGCATATTGCTGTTAATGACAGACCTTTAGATGTGTTAACACTTCATTATAAGATATTTTATGTAAGAAATTGTAAAATGATAGTATCTTAACCAGTATTTCCTAACTTTTTTTGCGCCATGCCGCACTTTAACCTTTCTAAAGTTTTCACCCCCCATGTAACATACATAATATTTAACATTAAAAAATTGATTTGTTCACTGAAGAAACATAAATGATGGATTCTAGGAATGAATCACTATGAAATTAAAAAGTTGACATTTTTTGTAAAATTTGGCACCGATATCTAGCATTACATTGAAATGACCCGGAGTAAAAGTTGTATCAAGCCCATTTTCAAATTAAAACATCACGCTTCGTAAATATTATCCACACAACTGCAATCAAACAAAACTTGCATCGATTAACACTGATTTTAAAGTTAAATTCAAACTAGAAAGAAAGTTTTGTGCACCTTCCCTTCTACTGTTTTATAGAATACACGATCTTTATCTTCAACCAATAATGAGAAAATTGATGTATGTATTACGTTTAACCTCTACAGACAAATAGGGCCATAACATAATCCTCCATGCCAATTTCTTTCAAATATTCAATATTTTTTTCAGTAATTTTACAGAATTCATAGCGAATTCTATTACTATCCTCTCCAAATAATAATAAACTATGACTAGGAGCCACAAAATGACCAACTGATTAAATGTTATAAACTCACTCGGGAAAGCATTCCTCAGAAGAGATCAAGTTAGCTTTAGTTACTAACATATTGATACCGAAATCTAAAAATTTACACAAAAATTTGTCAAGCATTGAAACTATACAGTATTTTCTTAAGAAGCTATAATAGTTTTGATACAATTTGTCTGGTAATACAATAGAAGTCACACTATTAATCAGTTCCCCTAAAATAAACTCAAGAAAGAACATTAAATTCCTGAAAACCATTCCAAATCAAATTTTATTTTGCTCATATAGTCAGTCAAGAAAGCAATTGTACTTCATATATCAGATAAATATGTATTGTTGGAAAAAGCAAAACAAGTACATTAATCAAACTAATTTTATAAATTTTGTATTATATTTCTTTAATGTCTGAAGTACTTTGTTATAGATATCATATATTCACATTGTTGCAATTCATTAAAGGATCTTAGAAACTGATTTTAGGACTTTATTTGATATGGTCTTATGTTTTGTAACTATGAGGTTGATGAATAATCTCAAATAACCTTTATATTTTACAAAATTCTACCTATATATCCAAAGGTTCAAGAAAACCAACAAATTTAACAGCATAAGATTTGTAAAATAATAATAATACTTGTTAGTTTATCACTGATTTTAAAAAAGTTGTAAAAATTCTATAAAAAGTAGTAATGGATTTTTCTTATTCTGAAAACTTCACTTTTAAATTCATTACAACTCTATGATTTCATGTAGATACATAATTTTAAAACAATTAGGTCAACATACCCAATTATAACACAAATAGGCATTAATTTTTTTATTCAGATTTTTTTTACACATAACATAACAGATTCACTTGCTACTTTTGCTGGGAAGGATGATGCCATCATACTGAAAAATAAAACAAAATACATTACAAACATGCAATTGCTTATATCAAATATTAGACCAGAAAGCAATGGTACTTAAATTGGATGAAATGCAAATACACTAGTGTCATATATAAGGCGAGGAAATATCTACATTACAGAATAATAGAACAACATTTTCCTTCAACAATCACCAGCCACTTTACAATTTAAGACTGATTTACTTAATTCAACAGTTTAAAGTTAAGATTCACTTCCAAGCATTTTGTGGAGTCATTTATTTTGGATGATCATAAGGGATATGTTTGTCAAACTCTAAATTAAAACATATAATAAAGTATTTTCTAGCTTGGAAGAAGATATTTAGCTTAATCTTTAGATAAATTATATACTGGCTTTAAAACCAATACTAAATATTCTCGAATAATCAACTAAGGCTGATAAAGAATAATACATTTTAGCACACAGTGCATTAAATGGAAAGATAAAAATTAATGGATCTAAACATCTGGAAATTAGGTATGCCTTTCATATCTGATTACAAATAATCCACAATTGAAAAAAGAAGTAAGATTTATTCCCAAGAGAAAAATTATATTAATTTAAACCATGTTTAAAGAACAATCGATAAATGGTATACAGATAGATAAAAAGCAACATTACTTTAAAGTCTCCTAGATGTATAAAATGAGTTTTATATAAAAACAAAACTTAACATTTTATTAACTTTAAATATCTGAAACTAAGGACATCAAAAGATTATTCTGCAAATTGTTATCTAAATACACCATTCCTGATAAATGAGTAGTGATGATTTGCAATAAGTTTTGACTCTAACAGAGCAAATTAAAATTTAAAGCAGGTTCCCAAAATAAAATTTAAGAACCAGCCCTTGCAATATATGCTCACATTTATTAAGACAATAAAAAATATCAAAATATTTCATTTTATTAAAAAAAAACAGTAATATTAACTTTTATTTTTTTCTACTTAACAGCATATGTCACTTGTAATAAGTACCATTATCAGTAAAGTGAGTGATAATAGGTTGCAGCAAGTTTTTATATAGCACAGGGAATATAATTCAAACAGAATCACATATATCAACATATGAAAAACTGCCCATACCGTGCAAAAAGAAAATGTGAACCATTTTAACAGCCAAAAGAGAGAGAGAAAAAAAAAAACTAGAGCATTTCATGGTTGGAGAAAATTCACTCTGCTCAAATACACATTTGTAATAGAAAAATACTTTATGCCTACTGAAACAAGCAATTGTCACTTGTGATAAGTACCATTACCAGTAAAGTGAGTGATAATGGGTTGCAACAAGTTTTTATATAGCACAGGGAATATAATTCAAACAGAATCACATACATTAATATGAGAATCTGCCCATACCGTGCAAAAAGTGAGAGAAAATTCATGAGACCCTATCCTTAGTAATAGGGGAGAAAAATTGCTCAAGCTTTTCACTTTTTAAAATTAACAAAAATACAAAGCTTAAGGTTCAAGAATATATTAAAGGACTTTTAATGAAAAAAAAAAAAAAAAACACCTGTAATAATATCTTGCTAATAAAAGACGTTTTGCTTAAATAAAGAGGCTCTGCTAATTAGAATCTAAGATACATGCAAAACATTCAGAACAATAAGTATATTTATGATGGTTCATATCTTCGGCATTAGGATTTTCTATAACGAAATGGATGACATACATCCATTTTTCAAGATTTTATAAGCCAAATTAGATGAAGCAATATTAAATCAAGATTGGAATTTTAAAAAATTCTCATTTAATATTAAAAACAAAAATTACTTTCTGCTGGAACCATTTCATGGCCTCTTCTTTACAAAGTCTGTGCTTTGATCCGACAACACCCTTCCTTCTTCGTCTGTATGCAACATTGAAGCCAGGTCGACCTAACACAACATAAAAGTCTAGACCATAAATACCAATGGTAGGGTCATACTTGATGCCTAAATCGATATGTTCTTGAATACCAAAACCAAAGTTTCCGGTATCCGAGAAGTTTTCTCTTTTCAATTCATACTCTCTAACCTAGAATAGAATAGCCATGATTAATATAATATACAAATATGTATTGACTTCTTAATTTTCTACATATTTATTATTCCATGTCATTTAATCAAAAAAACTAATATATCGATGTAAATCCCACATTTTAATTGAATCCTTTCAAGCATGCTCAAAAAACAATTTTAGTTTGTCAGACACCAAATGACAAACAACCATAAAAATTTACTTCCTAAGCTGAAACCTGTTAAGAAATTTCTACGGTCTGCCATCGAGAAGATCTCTTGCAGAAAAACGTCTGTTTACGGCGGACATAATAGAAGCAGGTTACTGCAGGAAGGGTCCATTTTGAAGAGGTAGAAATTCATGTAAGTTTTTTACATTGGTGCATTTAACGCCTAATTGGCGGTATTTGATATATCGTATTTAATTTTCAAAAAATAATTCACTGGATTGAAAATCATTTGTGCGCTTGGATTTTGAAAATATCTATTATTGTGATGTATGCTGAAAGAACAGAGCAAATCAAATAGAAAACCGAATAATTATTTACATGTCTAACGACTGTACAAAAGGAGGAGGGGGAATAGAATCCAGCATGACAAAAAACACAACATTTTCATTTTGTTTTTAATTTATGTAACTAATTAAGATCAAATTCTCCGCAGCAAACGCAAAGTAATTTGCAATTCACAAGAAATAACATAGTAATTATTTCATAATTTTTATAAAAGGTTGCTTTTATTCTATTATAAAGTAAAATATCCAAAGTGTTCTTAATTTGAAAATAATTCAAGTGTTCCTTCAGGCACGTGTGTCAGATGCCCCCTAAACTGAAGTAAAAAAAAAGTCTAATATAGCTTTACATTATTCTACGGAAAGTGTTGTAAAATTTCGTTTTTATATTCCAGACGAAAATTTATTCATTTCCCCTGACTTTAAAGAAGAAATTTAATTATTAGAAAGAAAATCTTTTCTCACAAATTATCAATTCGAATTATAGAATGATAAATGAGCTTTTCTTTTTAATGTATATCAGCCATAATGAGCTGTGTAGCAATCAAGGATTCATAAATTCACGCATTCATCTTATCTTTTCGGTGTTAAAATCTCTCGACTCCTAATGTCTTACATCTTTCTATTCAAAGCACATCAATATTGTTTAATAGTACTTATCTGTATCCATTTTACTATCGAAATCAGTACACATGAGCAGAAGAAATGCTGTTAAAAATCTTTCTGACTCACATTAATGTGCATAAATTTTTAGATTCTTGTAATCCTATCCAAGGAAACCTATTAAAATAACAGGAAGGAAAGAACACAACCATGAAGAGATGTCTATTTTTCTTTATTTTATCGAAAAAAAAGTAATGTACTGCCAATATTTTTTCTCCATGCCATTATATAACTGAATAATAGTTCACAATAAAATTTTTAATAGAATTATTTCTTAACAATTATATACATTCATTCAATTCCAGAAAAGAAATTAAATCATTCTAACCTCTAATATTTTCATATGGTATAATAGAATCAGTATTTTTAATTTCAAAGTAATTCTTTTTATTTTTAAAACTAAATACAATTTCTCATAACTATTATTTAACACTAAGAATAAAAGCTTAAAGCAATGAATTTTCTCATCTTTTTTATCTACAATAATTGAGATAGGAGATTGAGTTGATTTATGGAAATTCTATAATTTCAATGAAAATGAAGCACTTTTTTGTAGTATATACAAAATTAAGACATAAAATTTTCATAGATTCAAAGAACATAACTTAAAAGAATAAGGATAATCAAAAGTATGTTAAGCTGGAACTTCTGACTACTGACATAAACTTGAATAATAGAAAGTAAGAGAATAATAATAAAAAGAAAAATGCAAATAAATTTCATAGCTTCAGGAAATGAAACAAACAAAAACAATTTTAAAATTCACTTTTTATTCATAAAACATTTATTACCTAAAGAGTGCAAAAATAGTGAGTAATAGTTACGTACTTTCAATTAAAAGAAATGTAAATCAATGCCAGGAGATTCCATTTGTTCTGAATCAGAATCTGATTCATTACTTTCAATCTGAATTACAAGTTCATTTAGATGAACTTTTCTTAACCCCATCTTTTCCCCAATAAAAATCTTCAATTTTTCCCTTTTGCCGACAATATGCCCCAAATTTCTTGGATGTCACTTTGTGCATAGCTCCGCACAACAGATTTTGTAAGTTTTCCAAACTTAAATCTCCAGTCACATTTCTTTCTTTGATGAGTCTTAACTGAAGACCAAACGTATTAAATTGCATTTAGATCACAATGGTAGGGGAAGGGAGAGAGTTGCAAACAGAATGCCCATTTTCTTTTATCATCAATTTTATGATTTCTATTCGAATTAAGGATGATTTTAGTTGCTCTATGTGTCAGAACCAGTATCAGCAATAAGGATGCACTTTTCACATGCTAATCTGGTTATTATCAGCTGTTTTATTTTATATAAAATTTGATTATTGATAGACCTATACTTGAAAAAATTAATTACTTTTAAGCCTTTTTCTAGAATTTCCTCTGCTTTTGGACCTCTAACTGTGCAATGGACTGCAATTTTTTCATTTCTTCTTATACCAAATGATCGCACTGTATATCTGGCTTTTGAAAAGACCGGTTGTTGACCTGTCAGCTGTTCCAACACCTGAAGAAAGAAACATGCCATTATTATTATAATAAGTAACAAATAAAAGTATGAAAATCAAAATGGAGCCATCCCGTTTCAATATTTCAATCAAAATTTAACTAAATTTGATGAGCTTTCACAATAATTTTATATAAATAGTAAGCATTGAATTATACTTCTTAGATAAAATACACACAACAAAAATTTACATATAATTGAAAAAAATAGATATTTCTAAAGAATTTTAAAGATACACAAAATTATTTAAGATATTTAATTAAGCATATAACTGAAATAATTTCACCAAAAAAAAATAAATACTATTTTGTTGATATAAGAAATTAAAACAGTCAGGTAACTTTTTATTATTATTAAATAGCAATCATGTGTACTTTTTAAGCCACGGCTGCTTAGTTTAACATTGTAAGAAATTTGCATCTATTTTGTAATGAAGAGTGATTTCAGGTTCTTGTATTCTTACAGGAATAAAACTTCCCTTAGATGGAAAATAATCCCCCCAAACAAACTTCCGTATTGAGGTGAGTGAAAGTTTTCCTATTATATAATCCATAGCAACTACAGAAATCCCCTGGTTATTGGCAAGTATTAACTGATTATACAAGTACAGAGCATTTTGCACCTGACACTCTGATAATTTTTTCATTCTCCAATCTTACACAATTTAATACACTGAATAATGGTTTATAACTGATGGAAGAATTTCAAAACCAGACTTGACAGCATGGTTATATTTTTAAATTGTCAACTCAAACGACACTCATTCCTTGATAAAAATTATTCACTGATGTTTCTTTTACGAATGGAATAAATTCTATAAACATTCTTAATACTGGTTACAAATGATCAATCGTTGATTCTCTACTTCATATTTGATAGCGCACACTAAACACATACATTTATTCGAATATATCACTTCAGGCTCAAAAGATTGACAATATAATAACATTGCTAGTAATTACATATAACAGAATCTTATTCATACTACCTACATATTCAAACAAAATAATCATGCACAAAATACCACCTATCCCAAAGTAATTTTAGTTTAACTGAATACATATGGAAATTTATTTTCATAAATTGTAATAAACCTTTCAATTTAATTCTCTTAATCAAATAAAGAGAAAAGCAGATTCTCACTAGCTGTCTACTGATATTTAGTTTCAATCATTAAAAGATTCCTTCTAAACTAATAGAACTTACTTTGGCAGCACGAGTCAATCTATCACCTGATTCACCCACACAGATATTAAGGCATAATTTACGAATTCGGACTTCACGCATGGGATTTTTTTCTTTATCTTTGCCACCATGTTTTAGCGCTTTCTGGAAAAGAAAATTTTAATGCAAGATTAAAAGCAGCTCCTCGAAGTTTTCATAAACATATACAATTCAGATGAAGGTATCAGCTGCAATAAAGATTACTGTTTGGTATATTATTGCTTTGAAAGTGTTCAATAAAGTATCTTTATACAATACATTTTAAGATAGAAAGACAAGAGTTGTGAAATAAGGATGGATACGTAAGCGAAGTAATATAAACAAAACAAATTTACTATAAATGATACATTATTTACTTATATTATTTATATGTAGGAAGAAATTATAAAATTCATAACATACAAGATATCATAGAATCATTTCCACAATTTTTCTATTAAATCGTAAATTATAAAATATGTAACGATACTTATAACTTAATAAGCATTATTCTCCTCACTACATTAATTTGGTATACAAAACAATACGGCGGACAGTAAATATTTTTTTAAAAATAACAGAAAGATATAATGAATTATGCGTAAACATTCATAATTAGAAACTAAGATAAGTAATCCAACAGATACAGTAATATTACATCACAGATAAATTCTTGTTCAACGAAACAAAATTGATGGGCTTATTAATGATATTGAATTCTGATAATTTTATATTGTCAACATGAGAAAACTGAACTTATAAAAATTATGTAATAAAACAAATTTTCTCTCCGGCCCTCATAGTAAACAATAATGAACAAGTTCGAAAATATGAAATTCATGAATCACATATATAACATAAATTTGACAGTTTACTAAGTAATAAGACCGATTAAAAAAGATGCAATACTTACAGGTGCTGCGACCTTTAATTTTCTCGTGCCTGCCTTCACCATTTTTGATAATTTCGCGTTGACGAATACAGGCAAGTTATTTCACGTCCATGCGACAAAGATTGAAAGTGTTGCCAACTTTCTGTTTGAAATTTCGTTAGCTTTTGAAAGAAGAATATCTGCTATATACAGAGCCTACAGATGATTATTAAATACTTTTCCAAAATAATGAAATACATCAGATGACAATAGTTAAAAAGTACACTAATCGAAGAACATTTCACAAAAATTGATGAGAAAAAATTAAAAATGTAATATAAAAAATAAAAAGTTATGCCCCAATTTTATTTATATACATAAAATAAGATAAGTATATTTTTATGACACATTTAAATAAAAATTAAAGACATTAAATATATTTATTAATTAAATTTTTAATTTTTCTTAATACATTATTAGAAATCAATTGGATAGTAGCCAAATACGAAAACAGATTATTTGTTTACATATTCAAACGATTGACACTGTGGATAAATGAGAAAGGAATGAGAAATTCACATTAAAAATCATCGGTACTTTAGAATTTATCTGACATTTAAATGGATATTAGTTCTCGTTTAAAAATTATTGAAGATTTAGATGACTATTTATCAGAAAAGAAAAAATTTCTTTTTGATATATGTTGTGACTTAGGATGGACAGAAGAATCTTTAAAACAAGAAGTTAGTTTTTCTTTCAGTTAGCCATTTCCTGGCCGATAATTATGAACAAAATATATATTTTTATTGATAAAATGAAATGATATGTCAATAACAGACAAAGCATGCAGAATGTTAAATGGAATATTACTTCCGACTCATGAGAGAAATGATTCCTTTTGTAGAATTTCAGTTTTTTTAAAAGAATGTTTTTACACAATTTTACAATTTATAAGACAATGAATGACATAAAGCTCATTTAAATGGGAGGAATAAGAGTTTCTACTCTATTATACCAGAAATAGGATGTTCAGCTCTAAAATGTTAGAATAATGTACAACTTACTATGTTCTTACATGCGTACAGTTTTACACAATTAGTAATATTATTGAGGTTTTTTATTTAAAAATGCGTTAGTAAGAGGAATGATTAAGATGCAATAATTTTTTTCACCAAAATCTTCTAATTGATCTTATTGAAGTCCCTTTTCTCTGATTTTGCAAAATTGAGCTATTCATTTTTAAATGTCATTTTTATTAATAATTTTTATTTTTATTCTAGTCTAAAGTTCAATGTCCTTATAATCCTGGACACTGGATCCCAGAATCGTCTCTTGGTCATCATATTGAATTATGTGCCTTGGCTAAAGACGGCTACTCAAAAGAAGAAATGGTGAACATTTATTGTTTTTTGTTATTATAGATACAACAATTAAAATATTAGATTTTTTTGTACCATATTATAATATTAAATTATTTTTATAATGATATAAAAATATAAAAATATATATTACTTAAAAAATTATGAATATTGTATAAAAATTCTCATTTCACTTCTTTTTAATCTTTGCGTTTGAAATAAAATACCTAGAATTTAAACACTAAACAGGATCAAAAGATGAAAACTAATCCCCCCCCCGATTCTGCCATTTTTGACTATGATGATGTTGTAGGATTAAATCTTGGAATGTCAAAAAATAATTGATCAAATATAAATACTACATGGAAAAATTTTTTAAACTTCTACATTTACTTAGTTTAAAATGCACATTTGTCAAAATTTAATAGCTGAAGGAAAATTAATTTAATAAATTAATGATACTTCTCTGTTTGCCGGGTGCCTGCAGAAAATCACCAATTAATGTAGAATTCTGCCATATTTCTTTGGCGATTTTTTGCTGGCGTCCATCTATTGGAAAAGTACCAAATTAATTACTGAACAGAAATTAGCAGTCTGATGATGTGCTTCAAAAATTCCAGTGCTTATAGTGATATTATTTTTTAATCTTTAAAGTGATATTATAAGTCACATATCATTGGTTTCGTTGGCAAAATTATAGTGTAACATATAAGGTTCTTCGACAAGGATGCCAACAATGCCACAATGGCTTATATTATAAGCAATAGTGTTAAAAAATTATATTTTCCCCATCTTTTTTATTAAAATTTTGAGATTTATTAGTCATAATTTTTTTAATCTAAAAAGACCTTTATGGGCCTTATAATTCTGGCATGCTAAAAAGACCTTATAATTCTGGTATGCAATGCCATTGACATAAAATCATCTTTCTTCTATATCTGCATCCTTGTGTGAAAGTAAATTGAGAAAAATATTTTAACAAAAAAAAAAATCAATATATATATTTTGAATGTTTAGGAATTCATTGATTATTTTTATTTTAAAGTTATCTCCTAAAAAGATATTAATCAGAAAATTGTTTTTTATTGAAATTTTTTTTATATTGAAAATTGCTTTCTATTAATGTAAATGTAATTTTCATCTGCTGAAAAATTTTGAGTTTTGGAAAAACTGGACCATGGACCAGTGAAGCCCTACATGTACCTGTTTAATAAATACTAATTATACTATTAACCACAAGTTAACTTCGTTGTAAATATTCTTTATTCTGCATAGATTAAATGTACACTCTGATCTTAGAAAACAATAATTGAGAAACTATTATATTAAATGTAAAATTTTTCTTCTTTTAAAATTATTAGAACTGCTTAATTTTTGAATTCCATTAATTAGATTTCTGCTTTTGTATTTCATTCTATTATGTAAGTCTTTGTTATCTCCTTCTTTTGAGAACTTAGCATGAAAAGAAACTCTTACAATGGGAATATTTTTTAAGTACTTTTAAAGTTAAATATTATTTTTAGAGAAAATAAGTCTTCATTTTTAAAAAATTTAGTTTACCTCTCTTAAAAGTTTTCAACTATTTGCATTCTAAACTGTCTTTCTTCAAAAAAAAATGAAGAAACCTTAGTTTCATTTTTATTTGAAACATTTTGAGCTTCATGTGAAAATGGAAATGTAAAAAAGCAAATATTAATAATCAAAAATAAACAGAATTTTAATATTCTGTATTTCACTTTATAAAACAAAATAAACTAAATTGAAATAATAATTAATTATTAATAAACAAAAATATACTGAATTTTAATGAGTCATTCAGTGAAATGTCTAATTTTTTATATTTGTCACTCCCTGCCCAAATACTAAAGAATCTTATTAAGTTGACATCTTAAACTGTAATTCTAATATTGCTGTACACAACTTCATATATTTAAGAAGTCTTACTTTAAGTAATGAGTGATTTAATGTGGACATTTCCTCCTTCATTTTTTCTTCTTTAATCTTCTTACTTTTCAGATCTAACTTTATTTTAATCAAATCCGAACAAATTATAATCTTTTCACTCTATGAGCCAACCTTGTGAAGCCATTCCAGCTTCTCAGATCTGGAGGATTTTTCATGAACAAAAACAGGGTGGAATTATCCCTTCTGTATAAACATAGGTCACTATTTACCATTCACCCTTAGGCCTGAAGACACCCAAGTCATGGCTGTGTCAAATGGGGCAATTTGGGCCAAATCTGGGCTCATAGAGTTAAAACCAGTTTTATAAAAACTGTACATTTTCATCTGTTTGTTAATTATTAACCTGAATTATTTATATTACAAGACTATTATTTTAACACTTGAACTACTAGAGATCAACATAGTTTCAAATAAAAACTGACCAGTGATTCGATTGGTCTGGTAATTCTAATGTTAAAAGAAGGCCTAAAAATATATAAGTCATTTGTTGAAAATATTTTTTAATCCTTTTTTTATTAAAGATCTGTAATTAAATTTTGAATTTCTTTTATTGCATTTAGGAAAAGCAGCCTCCAAATTCAACCTTTTTTTACCAACAGGCACCTTCAGTGGTTTCCATAACACTAGGTAAGAGAACAATAAAAATATATAGAATTTTTAATCAGGTTAAATGTACAAAAGTGAACCGTTTAAATTGAAATCACGTGCTTGTTTAAACTTTGATAATATAATTTTTTTTAATTACAGGGAGATTTATGCTTTTAGAAGTTACAAAAAAAAAATAATAATAATAAATAAATAACGCTTATTTTTGAGATTTTTTTTAGCCTTTGATTTGGTTGCAAACTTTTTAAAAAACTTTTCAAAGATTTATTTATAGGGCAGTTGTAAAATGTTTATTTTTTATTGGTTTTCATTGTTTTGCTTAAAAAAAATTATTGTGTTGTCAGGAAATCTTTTTTATTTTTATTTTATTATCACTATTCTGAATTATAAAAGCTGAATTGTACTTCCACTTTTAGTTTCTAATTTTCTTTTTAAAAGTATGATATTTTTTCTTTCATATATAAATTACATCAAATAACTTACACCAAGAACTTTAATTTTCATTATTTATTTGAATGTTAATGTTTTGTTTTTCTGGTTTTAAAATATTTCTTAAACAATCATGATATTTTTTTTTCTTACTTAGAAAATAAGTTCAAATGTGTGTATGTGTATATATATATATATATATATGGAATAACATTTTAAAATTAAACTAAGCCCTAATTAATTTTTAAAGTTTTATCTTAATTTAGTCCATAATAACTGCAGTCTAAAAATATTCTCTTTATTTCCTGATGTATTCCACATTTTCTAATTAATTAATTCAACAGAAGCTTTGCAAAATTGCTGAATCAGCTTAAAGCTGATAGATTACCACATTCCAAGTGAAAGGATAAAATATTAGCCATCAAAGCACATTTCTTTAAAAGATCTCTATGATTCCCTTGCATGTGATTGATAAGCTGTAGAAACCCCTACTAAATTCTCTCTTTATATATTCACTGGGATAAAAGTTTTATGAGCTTTTCCTCATTTTGTTTTGTGTTATTCTGTATTGTGCTTGTCGCTTCTACTTATATATAAAGCCTGCTTTCTGTGATTTAATAAAATGAACTTAAAAATTCAAAGTGTCATCTGTGTCTTCAAAACCACCTTCTATTTAAAAAAAATATGTATTAATATATATATACTTATATATGTAACACTTATATTGTGATGATATTTTAAAATCTAAATTTAAATGTAATTAATTCCCAAAGTTTTGTCTTAATTTAGCTCATAGTAACTTCCTTTTAAAATATTATTTCCTGATCCATACCACTTTTCCTATTTAATAAATCAAATGAAGCAATATAAAGATAATGGGTAATTGAGTCCAGATGCCCAATGGATGGATAATAAATCACTTATATAAATAGATTCTTAAAAAGAAAAGTCCTGCTTTCCCCTTGTCTAAAGGTCAAATGTATAAGAATTCCTTTCAGAAATCTACATGTGCATGATTTATAGAATGTCATAGTATATAAGGCCAGAGGGAAATGTTTTGACCCATTTTAAACCTTCTTGTGCTTATTGTGCCGCACTGCTCGAATAAAACGAAATTCAAAAGTTCAATATGTGTTTTCTTCATGATGTTTATCCACAATTTGGCAAACTACTTTTGATTGAAAGATTAATACAGATTATGTTCTAATATATATATATATATATATATATATAAAGTATGCTTGCCATTTATATAATTTTTAGATTTGCATATTTAAAAAGAAATTACATTCAATATATTTGCTACTCTAGCTTATCTTAATGGATAAATTTTACGTCACAAAAAAATATGGTAATTTTATTTATCTCTCTTAATAGATAAAGAAACCCAGGCAAGGATATTAATAGAAAAAGGATTAATTGAGCAAAGTGAGTATTGGAAAATATTGAGTATCTTTATAAAGGAGCTTAAAAATTGGCAACAATAATGTATATATATTTTTATTTCATTTCCTAGTCTAATAGGTTTTATTTCAAGTCCAATATTATTTATGCATTTCTAAAACAGTAGGATTTTTTTTTATAATTAAATAAGTAGCTAAAAGTTATAAATTGATAAATAAACTTTGTTATTTGAATTTCATATATTTAATAAATTACTGGCATATATCATAATGGTATGCTGTTGTAATTTTTAAACAATCGAAATCTGTTGTTAGTCAAATAATTAGGATGTTTTTTAAAATTTATAATTTCATCAAAAGAGGTCACAGCAATAAAAATATTTATATATTTTCTTTGGAAATTTTTTTAATCATCTGACCTATCATGATTTTTTTTAAAATACCACCCAAATGTTTGCATTCCCCATCCTTTTGGCATTTTGTATGAATGAAAAATCATTTTATTTCAATTTGTGCAAATGTTACCTTTATTTTTTTAATGCATTCACAAATTGTTATAATTTTAAATAACAAAACTTATCTTATATGATATTAGCCAGTGTGATATTTACCTTTTTAATTTCATTCAATGTATTTCATTCTGTACTCCTATGCATTTAAAATAATTTTAAAGGCATTAATTGGTATGAAATCATATAATATTAATTCTTGATCAATTATGTAAACAAGAATTCAAAAATTGATTTTAATATAAGTGTAAGCAATTTTAGTTTTATCTTTAACCAAAATTGCTTATATTTACAAAACAGATTGATTATCTTAAAATTCAATGTACTGCAAAGGTTATAGTTCCATATTAAAAGCAAGAAATTACAAATATTCAAATCCATGTAGAAAATTAAAATTTCAAATTTGCAAAATATTTTAAAACCTGAACTTATTTTTTGTTTAGCAAATGAATAAATCTAAAGTAACAATATGATTATTATATGTTTTAATAGATTTTCTTTAAAATCAAAGATTTTGTCTATTTCTTCTTTCATGTGATTTTTAATATTAGTAATTTAAAGTGCAGGATAATTCTGAAGTATCTTTGTTCAAATTACTAAACAGAAAAGGTGAAAAATTGTGTTCAAATTTCAATAGAATGTATTTTAAAATATAGAGAAATGAATGTTATTTTTTTAAAAAGAGAGAGTAAGAAATTTTAAAATGGATCTGGCAAATTTTGTCATTCTTTTCTTATTCTGTAAAACTCTCTTTGCTGTAATTAACTCTATATTCATTGTTGAACTGATATATAGGTATTTTTTGTATAGTGTTTGTTGAACTCCTGCATGTTTAATTATTATCTTTTCAGATTTTGATGATATCTATAAAATAGTACTTGAACTATTTTTATAAATATTTTATACCTTTGTTGGATTTTGAAATTTTGTAATTACATTCATTTCTCATATGTTCTAAAATACAAACTATATAAGTTTAGCTCTTTTCTTACTTATCTCTGAATAGGAATGTTTTACTTCAAGCCATTTACCACATCTAGTTTAACACAAAACCATGCTTATTTTAATATTATTTGAGTCTTTATTTTTATTAATAATTTATTATATTCCATAGATGTAATGTAAGAAATTTATTATAATTTTAAATAATTTAATACACTGTAAAACATTGTTTAAGGCAAAAAAAGTTATTTTCATTAGTAAAGTGTAAATTAATGATTAATGATGTCCTCATTATCTTTGAAAGATCAGAAACTTTTTAAAAAACAATTTTTTATATCACAATTCACAGAATTTTTTTTTGTTTTTTGGTAAGGATTTTTATAATAGTGGTATACTATGTAGAATGAATGGTTTTGTTTACAAAGAAAATAATTATGTAATAACACCAATGAATAATAATAAAAATCAGCACTTTTCAAAATATTAGAATCTGCTTTAGCCTGTTTTAAATTTGCAATTATTTTTAAAATTTTGTTACCAAGATTTATGGACCATTTTTCTGTTATTTATATATGTGTGTATGTTAAAGATTAATGTTATCATAGTACAATCAAACTCTGATGATATCAAGAGTATAATGTTGAAAGAATGATTATAATGTTATATACCATGTTTTGTGTACGTTTGAGCGTCAAAAGGGGAGGGAAGAAACTTTTAAGTTTTAATTTATATGCTGAATATTAATTAATTATGTCTTAACAGAATTTAACAACATTTTATTACAAAATATTTTGATTTTTAAAATCATTTATGAGTCAAGTCTAAAAATGTAATATCTTTTTTTGCAGTTTCCAGCAGGTATAAAACTGATGGTCTTATTGTACGGAACAATTTTTGTATCCTCTTTTAATAAATATATCCTTTTTACTGTCATTTTAAATGTGATATTCAGTATGTTTAGTGATTTTTAAAAAGATTTTAATTTAATACTACATTTTATGACAATTTTACTATGAAGAATTTCTATCCAGTATTTTGTTTTACATTATTACAATTTATATTGATAAATTATTTTACACTTCAATATATCTGAGTTCTTACATCGAAGATATTTATTCATTTGTCTTAGCTTTATTGGCTTATTTAAATTAAATTAAATTGTTAAATTATTTTGTTTAAATTCAATTTTGACAATTAGCTTTTGTAATTACTGAAAAGACCAGTAACTTGCCGAATGATTTCAGTTAAAAAACGTCAGGAATTAACCTGTATACATTTTGTAATTCAGGATATTTGGAATTCAATAAAATTAAAAGTGAACGAATTTTATATAGTAACATAAAGGAATATTTTCCCAAGTAATTCTGATTTTCATGTTTGTTTCTGATGAAATGCTTTCAGATCACTCTTTGAAAAATTTTTTAGAAGTGGAAAAAAGTTTTCTAATTTTTCACAAATTCAAATGCATTGATTTTATAATCTTGTCTAGAGAACTATTGGTATTTATACTGTCAATTTTTAAGAAAATTGATGCATAGCTAAAATTTTAAATTAAAAATAAAAATAAATTTTTTTAATAATAACATTTTTATGTAGTATTTATTCATTTTTCTGTAAATTATATGTAAGAATCTCTATTTTGTGTTAAACTGTATTAACATTTAACCACTTTTATTCATTTACTTTCACTAGATCCTTTTGTGTCTTGTTATATTGATATTCAATATTTTCTTTGCTCTTTTTAATTGGTTTTCATTTTTTATATACCTATTTTTTAAAAAAATTTAACCCGAATGTCTTTATGTAGTAGATTAACTTTTAAACTAATACTATAAAATTTCTGAGAATAATCTTGAATGTTATTGTAAAATAATTTTGCCATTATTATTACATTTTTTATGATGGTTAATTATGCATCGCTGTAAAAACAGTTGGCTCAATTTATTTCAGTGCAATTAATAATCATTATAATAATATAGGAATGTAATTATTTGTAATATTTTTCAAAGGTTTGGCTTTAATTAGTCTTAAATGGCCTTGATATATCCAAAAGATTAACATATTGAATGCCAAACCTGTTTTAAAGATATCTTATTCCAAGTTATTTTGTGATTTATAGAGAATATGTTAGATTAGAATGTTTTATTTTGATGTTACTACACAAACGTCTTAATAGTTGAAAGACTTAAAAAAATTGTGTAAAATTATATAGCAGAAATATTTTATATTTTATTCTTTAATTTAAGTAATATTTATTTGACTTATAATGTAAAAATTCCATATTATCTTTTATTACAGAACCATTGGATGAAATGCCAGATGTTCCAAAAACTGTAGATCGTTGGACAGTTGAATTGAATCCAGAACAGAGATTAGCTGAATATGATTATGTCATCACAAAAGCTAAGGCAATTAATAAAGCTGAAAATGATACTTTGGAAGATCTGATGTTCGATTTTGAAAAGAAAAATGACCAAGGTTAGTTTTAAAGTTAAAATTTCCAAAAATAATTTTATGAGGATTTTTCTGAAATTCAATGATTAAATGGAGTACCCTCTTTTCATTTGCTGGTAAGTTTATTTACATTTAAGAATAGTGGTAAAATAATCAGTAAATTGGAAAAGAAAATAAATCTCCGAACCTCTTAATTAATAGTTTTATCAATGTTATAATTTAGAAGCAATCAGCATTCACTTGAGAAAAAAAAATACTTTGCTGAAGGCAAAATGTGAATTCAAATATTTTGAAGTAGATTATTAAAAGCAGTAAAATGTTTATTTACTAATATGATGCAGTTTGGATTACTATTTAGTATATAGTTGAGCAACTTTCATTGTATGAACAACGCTATTCAATTTTATTCAAATAAAATAACTCATTTTGTTTAATTTGTAAATTAAAAATGAGTGGAAATATATTTTAAATAATTCATTAAATATTTTTTCTATCCTCCTAATTTTATTTTGGTTTAATTTATTTTTATATTTTTGTTTGCAAACAAACTATAGTAATAAGCAGTCACCATATTAGATTTTTTATTTAAACAACATATAATGATGTCTAACATGTGTATCGAATTATTGAATTTTTAATTTGAAATCTGTAATTATGTGAAAGTATTCCGTAATTTAAAATGCGAGAATCACTTAGAAACTTTTCAATATCTTAAAGTGTGCTGCATTAAATAGCAAAGATTCAAGATAGGATGTGTCTTCTAATTGGGAAGTTAAATAAATTTGTATGTCAAGGAGTTAACTTTATTGAATTATGAATTCAAAATTACAATCTATCTTGAAATCTGCTATATATGTGATCTGTATGCACACTAAGTGATAGACTAATACTATCATCATAGTGAGATATTCTGGATGTCTGAAAACTGTGTAATTAAGTCATTTGTTCTTAAGCTATTATAAAATATAAATATCATTCAAAATGATGAGGTCATATCATATAATAGCTGTTTTTTCCTTTATTAGAACATTTTTCGATATTAATCTAATTTTAAAAAAATTGTTAACCTTTTTCCAATGTCTCTGTGAATTAATTAGTATTTTAAAAACATTTAATCTATTAATTTAGATTTAGACTATTTCCCAAACTGAATAGCTTTTTGAAAATTATTTAAGTATATGATTAAATAATTTGCAAAATAATTTCTTTGTTCTTCTTTTTTACCATTACAAATTTAATTTTTTGCTGAGAATATTAGTATACTAAATATACATTTTATATTTTAGAGGACAGGCCCAAAACTCATTTGGAGATCTTAGCTGAACAGAGAGACTACAAGCGTCGGCGACAATCATATCGAGCAAAGAATGTGCACATTACCAAAAAGTCTTATACTGAGGTAAGTTATTTAGTATTTGAAAGTTAAAAAGATTATTCAAAGTTAATTATAATGCTTAAAAAATCTTCTAGACATTGAAACATGAAAAAAATTATATATATGTATATAGTTATTGTTTAAATTTTGTGTGAATGTTTTGAACTTATTTCTTTCAAACAAAATACAATATTCTCTCTCATCTGTATTTATGTTTATGACATCATATTACTATTTTCTAAAAATTCCAAATTTTTTTAGCTGCAAAATAGTAATTATATCTTTGATGTTACTTTCAAAATAGTTATTCATTTATATCTATCATTCCTGCAAAATGTAAATGCAGATTCCAAATCTATTTGTCACATATCCTTATCCCTTTGTTGGTGTCTGCTGTATTCCTCAGAATTCGAAAATTGTAGTCCTTTAAACATATTCTTCGTATGTCATATTAAACATGCCTTTGTATGTCATAAGTCTATAAATTTTGTAATCCTTAAGGATAATCAAAAATATTATTTACATTGATTGAGACGGAAATGTAAGCAAAATGTCATAAAATATGGTTATTGATGTAGAAAGGTATGTGGGATTTTAAAAAATTTGTTTACTGTCAGTATGAAGAAAAATAATAAAATTTTTATATTATTATGCAAAATTAGGGGAGGGGGATAGATATTTTTTCAAATTTTGTTGATTGCAAATATTTATTTTTCAGGTTATGAAAGAAGTGATTGAAAATCAGATTTCTATGTTGACTGAAATGAGGAAGGAAGAAAACAATGATAAGTATGTATATGTTTTTTTTTAATTATTTATATAAGAATAGATACATTTTTTAAATTCAATTCATTTATAAAATTGTATAATTTCAATGTGAAAGTTTATTGAAATGCATAATTAAATTAATTGATAGTGTAAAATCCAATTTTATAAGTTTCTACTTGATTTGTACTTATATATATATATAAAATAAGGAATAAAAGTTTTTAAAAACTTTTTTTACTTCTGGGGGCAGATTCTATGAATATTTTATGATTTTTAATTTTGTTCTTTTTCTTCTTATAATTTTTAAAAATTTGTTTCTTAGTAAAATCTTTCTATACAGATTTGCATAAAGGTTTGTCCCAATAGATAGAGCAATACTTAACAAAAAATAAAGATTAAAATGAAATCTGCTATGCATATTTTATTGTATCATGTCAGAACATAATTTCTTGAATGGCCAAGCACCACATGCTTGTGCAAGTTAAATTACATTTTCATTCATTTTAATTGTTTCATTGAATTAGTAACTTAAGTATTGCAAATGATACAAAAAAACTTTGTCTCACATTTTTTGTTTAATAAAACATCACATCTATTTTTTTCATTTCATATAATCACATACTCGAAATGACAATTTTCTAGGTTTTATTTGCTGTAGTCATTAACTTACTTTTTAAAATCAAAGATTTTATAAATGCAATGGCAACATCTTATTAAAAGCTGACTTTTTGAGATGCTCGTGTGGATTATAAAATTTTTATTTTCTGTTGAATTTGTTGTTGATACCAAAAACAGCATCATGTCCTGACACGATAATGAACCATTGGTGTTAGGAACATAAAATTTTGCAGGAAGTTTCTTCTTGAGGATTAGAAACCCATAAAAGTCAGTATTTTCATAGGTTTAAGTGAAAAATAAGAGCATAATTTTAACATGTTTCCATTATAACATACTATAATATAAAAGTTATTCTTATACTAACTTAAAATTAAAAGAAGTACCTTTTCAATTTTAATTTTATTTTAATAAATGTGTATTTTCTTTAATTTTAATAATCTTAAAAAAATTAGTTTTGGACAAAATTTATTACAATGATTTTTATTGTAATGAAATTCAAAATATTATCATTGCTACATCAATTTTTTCTATAACATCATGAAAAAAGTTTTCTTTATGATACGGTTGAGTAATATGATTGTAATTAAATTTAAAGCATCAAAAAGAGTTCATTGAGTTAGATTCTTCACTTTATGAATGATAATTTTTGAGACATGCTGCAATACACTGTTTAGTGCTCTTATCAAAACATATTTTTTTAAAAATGTAGTAATTCACCATATATTATTATTATTTTGCTTCTAACTACTGAGTTGACCTTTTTTAAGTTTATGAATTTGTTTCTATTGGTAAACTATAATCCTGCAATTTTAACCCTGTATTACATATTCCTGTATTTTTTTAAAAACTGAAATGTGAAAATTTTATTAATTTTTCATTATAAGTCAAAAGAGCCAATTTTAATTAAATTTTAAAGTTGCAAAACATTTAAAGGAACTCTTTACTGAACTTCATAAGCAAGAAATTGTCTTTTTAATAGTCTGGCGATTTCTAAATGCTTTTCAGTTAAAAAAAATGATCTAAAAAACTAAATTAGGACATGGTAGTGTTCTGTCCATCATTTTGGAATATTTAGTTCTTAGTTTTATGAGGCTGCAAAAATAATATTCATGATTGCTAAATAGATGAGTTAGCAAATGTTCGTAATATTTGTTTCTTTGCAGTAATCTTTTATATTATTTATCTTTTCAAAATTTTGATATTATTTTGTATGCCTGTAATTTTTTGAAATTGATTCATATTCCACTGCAAATTCTTCATAATCATTATAAATTAAGATTGCTAAGTCTAGATGTAGAGAATTTTTTTTAGGTGTAGATGCTCACTTAAAATGCACTTCTAAAATTTTAATTACAAATTAATCTCAACTTTAATGTTTATTCATCATTAATTTAGAATCATATTATCATTCAAGAACCATTTATGCATTACCCTTTAACTTAACCCTTTTTAAGGCTGTGGTAAATATCTTACCACCATCTTAAAATACTTTTCAAATATTGTAGCTCCAAAACTAACCAGAAGCGGACAAAAGTGTCATATTCAACATGTAATGTTACTTTCAGTTCAGCTCCTTGTTATGTTGTTTCACCAGAATAGTTTAAAATAATACATTTGGTAATTTACATTACATTTGGATTTTCTACCACTTATTTCATGTGTAATTAATACATTTTAAATTTTGAAATAACTAATGATAAATATTTTTACAAAAATCATATTTACTTGTGAAATTATTTATATTTCATATTTTTCCATTGAATAAGTCAGTAAAATGTCATTGCTCGTTTTGGACGGTGGAAAATATGTGTTTCCACCCCTGTAACATACAGCCACAACAACAAAAATACTTTTTTTGGTCATAAATGAGCTTATTTTTTCCAAATATAACGTAAAATGAAAATTTTGAATGAAAACAGCTTGTGCCCGTTAAAGGGTTAACAAAATAATAATAAGCTCTTCAGTTTACAGCAAATTTATTTTCATTCAAACTTAGCTGTGATTTTAATATTTTTCAAATTTATTTTACAGCAGTACTTTATATTATTTTAATTTTTGGATTTATACTCAAACTATAGTTCAGCAATATTAAATATTTTTTATGAGAGATAATTGCTGAATTATAAGTAGAAGTAAAGATAGATAAATAAAGTCCTAAAATGTGATCATGCTTTGTTGTATTTGACTAAATATTCGAATAAAGAGATGAATTCCAAATAGGATTTAAATTAAAATTTTCAAAATAATTTATCATAATTTTAATTTATAGAGTCAGATGATCAAATAGATAAAGTTGACAAACAGCTACATCCCCCCTGCTTCCCCTGAGATTCCTTTTGAATTATTTTCAGGATAATTTAATGCTGTAATTTCACTGGTTTTAGAAAAGCCATATATTCGAATTTATATAACTTATAATAATCTATTTTGTAAATTTCAGAATGTTATTTTTTGATTTATTATGATTTGCTTATAAAGGCTGTAAGAAATGTAGTTATTTTTTTCTGTCGTCTTACAAATCTACAGTTCTGGCAAATATTATAATAGATTATTTAAATATATATTTAAAAATTGTTTTTACACACATACAGAATTGAATAATTCTCTTAAATGGGATATGTGATTAAATGCTTAATCATTTTACTATAGCTCACATCATATTTACACGTCAAAATATCTTTTGAAGCTGTGGTATGGGACCTTAAAACTTGTATTACCTGTAAGCTCCAATATGGTCCTACTGATATATTTTCTTCAAAAGCGAAACTTTTTATTGATGTAATAAACTTCCAGTAAAGTGTATTTTTTAATGCATGAAATCTAAAAGTTTCAAAATAAATTACAGAGAGGTTAATTTAACTAAAGAAGAGAAAAAACTCAAAAGAAAGAAAAGAGAAAGGAGTCGTAGCCCAAGAGAACTCTCTCAAGACAGACAAGGGCATGGTTCTAAAAATCATCACCATTCAAAGAGTAAAAGATCAAGAAGTCAAACACCCAAGAAGAAAAAGCATAAGCATAACCGATCGAGAAGTAGGTCTAGGTCCAGATCAAGAAAGCACAAAAAGTCACATCGTAAGCATAAGAAATCACGTGATTAGTGATATTATATTTCTATTGTTTGCACCATTGGTAAATAGTACAATTTCGTAATAATTTTTTATATGGTCAGCAGGAAATTCCTGTTTATCATTAAAGTTTTGCCATTTGTATTTTTTCAACCAAACATACCTTGTTTTTATAAATACCATGCTTTCCAATGTTCATGAAGTAAAAAATATCTTTCATGTTTAATAAATATACTTTTTAGGAGGAATACTTTATTGCTTGTATTTCATTCTTTTTTAGAAATTGTAGTTTTATATAATTTTATTAGTTCATAGATATTAGAAAGTTCTTCTATTCCATGAGTAGAATGTAAGTGACTTTTAAATGCAGTTAGGACTTTGATGATTTGCTTTCATTTGGACTTTCTATATAATTATTAAAATTTAATTATTGTTAAAGGAATGTATATTTTAAAAATCAAATAAAAAAAAGTTAGGGTTGTATGTACTATGCACATATTACAATTCTCTTTTAAATAGATTTTTGTCACATATTAAATTTGTTTTCCATATCATTTTAAAGAGCTAAATGTTTTAAAAAATATTCTAAATGAAATCACTATAAAGTTGATAAATTTTACCTATATGTTTTGAAGCCTTCTCTCATTTATAAATTATTTAATTTGGGAACTTTATGTGGAAGCTTACCTTGTTGTGCTCTATGTATAAATTGAGTTTTTTTATAATTGCCAGAGGTTTAATTATTATTCTCCATAATTTCTGCCTAATGATGAGCTAAGTTAGTCTTTTATTTTTGTTATATCATTTCCTTATCATTGTTAAATGTAATCATAAGCAGTATTTTCAGTCTCTTTTTTTATTTAAAAGGTTAAAAATAAAATTGACAAAGATCTCTTAACTCTTAGTATAATCTATGAATTGAATTATCACTGTATAATGTATGGTTTTCTTTAAAAAAATTAAGTATTAAAAAAAAGGTAGTTGATGTGTTCAATAGTTATATATCTTTTTTAAGACTTTGTAGAAATTTATGCCTATGTTCTGAAAAGCATTGGAGCAGGCGAGACGTTTCAGTATGATATATATAATGGCAGAGATTATATGGATCAGTTGAAAATTAAATTTCTTACGTATGGAATTTTCTTCGTGATGTCATATGATTTGCCTTATGTATGATTATCTAATGGATCTTGTGCCATTAATTCTTTTCCTTCAAGAAATGACTAGTATTTTAGTTAATATATGAAGCCTGTTTCAAAATAGAAGGGGACCTTCATCCTTATTTCAATAAAATATTAAATTTCCAATTCTAAAATACTATTTTTTTAATTAATTTCTAACTTTGGTTACTGATTTGCAATTTTTCCTAGACCAAAATTAGAAATCAAACCTTAAATCAGAGGAATTATGTCTCTTAAAAATTATGGTATTCTTAACATTACTTCAGATCCATAAATGCTCAGACTTTAATTTCCAAATTCTTACATATGTCCATTTTGTGTTTCATAGTTTATTAAAGAAAATTGTGCATGCATTTTGGTCACCTTTTTTTAAATGACTAAAATTTGCTGAAACACAATTTAAGTAATAAATGACAACAATAAAGCCATTTATAGATTTCTTTTGATATTTTGCGCTTAGTGTACAGATAAGTTTTATTTACACAATTTTTTTGTTTTGTAATTGCATTCAGAAACTTTGTAGATGGATTTTGATAGAAAAATCTTATACTAAACTTCACTCATCTAGTTCAAAAACATTTTTGAGTTAGAATTGTTTGTAGTCTGTTTTTTCATCACAAGAATAAAATGTGGAAATTTATCAAAACTTTGAAATTATTTTTAACAGTAACAATACTTTTTCTTTCAATAAATTAAATAATGAATTCTAAATTCCTTGTTTAATATTTATACTATTTCCAAGATTACTGCTGAATGTCACATGGAAAAAACAATGATCAATTTAATTTGGCATTAATTGCACATCAAATAATTTATGTCCAGCTATCTGAACCTTATCATTTCCTTATTAAATAAAGCTAATATAAATAGAGAGTAAAACATTGTCTTTGAATGTAGCCATGCAATTTGTATAAATAATGAAATAATTTAAATTATTTCTAAAAAAAGTTTTATTATACAATGAACGAAGTCTTTATTTTCAATACACTTTCATTCACAACTGCAATTTAAGTAAGGAACACCTGAATCTAAGACTGCACAAAGGATCATAAATAAAAGGCATTTTTTAAATTCTAAAAATTAAAATGTTGATTATCACAGTAGCTTAGACATCAAAATATTTTGTGTAAAGCATAGTGGTTTTGAAGTTATTACAATTTCCTGTTTGAAACACTGACACTAATTTGATTTAAAAAATTTCATTTCTGAACATATAATAAAGTAAGCATGGGTATTTCTGAAACTTCTACAACAATCAGGATTTAAATTTCAATCTATTGTAGGAAACGTTTTACACATCAGACAACAATATTTTAGCCAATCTGTGATTAACATTTAGTACATTAAAAACATGTACAAAGTTCTTTTTAAAAACAGAATTAAAATATTTATACAAAACTGCTATGATAATAAATTAAAAACACTTAAATACATGTTTAAAAAAAAATCTATGAATTACAACGCACAACACAAAATGCTAACGAACTGAAAAAAATTTTTTTAGCTCTAAAACCAAAACCAAATGGGGGAAAAAAATGGCCTCATACAAATATGTACATCTAAACATCAGTTCATTCATAAAAACAGCTCAGGATTTCAATTTTCACAATTAACAGCACACTCACAAGAAGGAAAGTTGTACAAAAAACACATAATAGTTCCTCAAGTCGCATTTGCATCTAAATCACATATGGTTGTGACTAGTGTTCCAAATATCATGGTTTTGGTCACACCTATTTAGCCACACTTCTTTATGAGCCTATTACAGATGAGTTCCCACACTTGAAAACAGACACATTTTGATCTGTCAGCTATGTGTTAGATGTGCCAGCTTCTGTTCCCTGACTGGCTCCAGAGTTTTGAGTGCTACAAGCAGAGTCCATTTGCAGATCTAGAAGTATAAACAAATATAAATAAAATTAGCTAATCTCTGAAGAATTTATTGCAAAATTTCAGACAGAATACAGCATTAATAATGCATAATTATTCTTATAATGCTATTACATTGTTTATATACTTGTGTTGACAGAAAATGCAACTGTTATCTCTGCAAAATAACTAATTAGAGTTGATTTCATTTTTAGCAAATAGATAAGACATACATATTTTATTGTTCATATGTAATTTTAAATCGTGAATTTGTAATGAACATTCATTAACAATTTTATTTGCAGCTTGGTTTTTAGAATTAAAATTTAGAATTACACATTTTTCTGTACCTTACATTTTTTAAACTTAAATTTCATAAAAAATTTTTTTATTTGATATCTTGTTTAAACTATTTCTGACTTATCAGAAGGGACACAGTTATGCAAATAAAATCCAAACACAGTTTAAATATTTCAAGTTCACAATAAATTTGTGAAGTATATGACATTATCATCAAAGTATAAAGCAGAATTCAATTAAGTATAATTGGTTGCACAAAAATACTTGTACTTCAAAAATTAATTTGTATTAAATGTTTAAAACCCTATTTTATAGGCAGAAAATAAAAGTTTTTGAATATTATAAAGATTATTTGATCTTTTGAGTATTAAGTATACCAAGACAAGTCAAGATCTGAGTGATTGATAAATTTTGATGTTGCACTCTGAATTATGATATTGGCCAGTGAAATTGCAATTTCTATGAGTCATGTTATGATGTGAAATACTGCGTCTTAGATTGGATTAGTTAATTATAAGGGCAGAAAGAATAAAAAAGGGTCAAAGTTTATGTTGTCTGAAATTGTTGTAATTACTTCATAAGATGCAATCATTTTCTTAGTGTCATCAGATTACCACAGCAAGCTTAAGATCAAAATCTTGATAAATTGTTTAAATTTATATAATGGGACCTTGCAATTTTATGTTATATGAAAATAACACTGCCATAACAAAATTTTAAAATAAAAATTACACTTTCTTTTTTTTATAAAGTTGTTTCTGAAATTTATGCTTTGGTTTTCTATATGCAAATATATAAAGATTTTCAGTGTTCTTTTAATTATTAGATATCATCAAAAAATTAAAATTTATTGAAAAGCTAATATATTGATAATATATTTTAATACTTTTTTAAAATAAACAAATTAATTAATTTTTATTAAGTATGAGGTGGGATGTGCACAGAAATCTATGCACCCTAAAGCCATAGAAAAATGTGTAGGAAAATAATTTAAAAAAAATTCAGTAACTGAGGATAAAGAAAAAAAGTAATGACAATCTTTTTAAAAAAATCTTGACAAAATTAGAAATAAAAATAATATATATGTAGTATATACGAATGGTCATTTTTAATTGGAAGTTATTAAATCAGCATCTTCTAACAGATTCAAGAAAATCAAAATCTTGAAAGTGTTTTTAATACAGAAAACTAAAAGCAAAATTTCAAAAGAAAATATTAGATTAAAACATTTTTAATTTAAACATATAAAAATTCATATTTCCTTTAAACTATTTAAATAATAAGCAATATTTCAACATTGTTTGAATTTTTTTTCAATCAAGTTAAATTTTACATGAGAAGCATAAAAATTGCCTAGTTAAATCTAAAATGTAATTATTGAATTTGATCATTAACTTACAAGTGAATAAAATATATTATCATTCAAATTCATAGGGCTAGAAAAATCAATGGAACTTTATTTTAGAGATGTTCAATTTTGATAGTATAAAAGAATAACAGGCATATTACATTAGACATATTGACAGTTTTGGGATTGAGAGAGAGGGTCAAAAATAAAAGTTAAAAAATCATAAAAAGTTTACAAATAATATTTCATTAATAGAAATATCAAAATAGATAATTTAAATTTTTACAAAATTTCAAATACTCATTTCTTACATTTTTAAATTGATTAATTTTATGACAGTGCCATTTGGATTAAACTTGAAACTACATACACATGTTTTCAATTTTTATATTAAATAATTACATATTCTATATTTAATAGAATTTGTATATTTATATTCTATATATATATTTAATGTATATTTTTAATTTTTTTAAAAATTCGCTTTTATTGTCAAAATCGAACGTCACTCACGCTCATTACTTTTGGATAATATGGTTGGGATAAACATCTTTCATTCTCCACTAGACAACTAAATAATTTAAAAGGAAAACGAATTTTAAGTTACTACTATCAACTAATGATTCAAATAAAAAACTCTAGTTTTTAAGATTTCGGGAGTCAAATTAACAAGAATGTTTTGAAATGAAACTTGCATAGGAGCATAAATTCAATTCAATGAAATAAGAATGAAAAAAAGTAATTTTAAATTATCTTAAGTGTATCGTTTTTTGTTGGCAACAAATTAACCGAAGTTTACGGAAAACATCACAGTTTCCATGCCTACCGCGCAAACAATCACAAACTCAAAATCAGTAGTACATGGAACAATATCAAAGTCAAAAAAAAAAATAATAATAATAATTAAAAATAAAGTTCGACTTCAAAAAGTTTTTTTTTTATTTTAACTTACCGGAACATGTTAGTTTCTGTAAACTATCCGGCAAGGATGCTGTGCTTATAGCGGCATTTTCCCCTCGTATGTCCGGCAGAGCATTTCTTCTACCTGTCCTTCCCGTCTGTAAGAAATCATCGAAGGCTGGAGACGTCGCCTGATTTTCCACTTCCATGGCCATTCACGATGAGTTTATCCTCTGAAACGGAAGAGAAGTAGCTATGAAGTCAAACACACTGTAACAATACACACGCAACAGTGGTGAAGTCGAACGACATCCTGGACATCACAGTAGTCTCAAATAACACGCTTTTTTTATTGTTTACATTGCTAGCGCCATCTAGTGAGCACAATTTGATTGAACAGATTAAAAATCGAAAGAGATCTTAACGTTCCTTCCCCTATCGGCTTGAAATTCGCAATTTTTCAAAAGTACTAAAATATATAAGAATTAAAATATTAATAAAAGAATTAATTAAGGAAAACTACAAGAAATTGAATAATAAATAGTTCAAGAAGTTATAATATAGGTAATTTTCCAAGCAGTCTGAGATTGCACACTAAAATTCAAGAAAATAATGCTCATTGCCAATTTCTCCATAAGGGTATTTTAAAATTATGGGTTGCATGAAAAAAATTGGATGTAGAAAAACCAATAATAGCAAATCATTCAGCTAGAATTCGCTCTTTCGCGATTCGAAAATTTATATATGTTTATTTTATAAATAAGTATTCATAGCTCATTATCTTTTGTTTTCATTAATTTTTCCTGTATATAATCTTTGTCTTTTCATGTAAATAATCTAGATAAAATATATAAGAATTAAAATGTTAATGAATTAATTAAGGAAAACTGAAAGAAATTGGATGATAAATAGTTTAAGAATTTATAATAAAGGAGATTTTCTTAGTAGTTTGAGATTACACTCTAAAATTCAACAAAGTAATGCTCAATACCAATTTTTCCATAAGGGTATTTTTAAATTATGGGTTTCATAAAAAAAATTTGGATGTGGAAAAATCAATAATAGCAAATCATTCAGCTAGAATTCGCTCTTTCGCGATTCGAAAATTTATAAACGTTTATTTTATAAATAAGTATGCATAGCGCATTATCTTTTGTTTTCATGAATTTTTCCAGAAGGTCAAAATACTTCTATACATAAAAGAACCATACTGTAAATCATTCCGTAAGAAAAGCAGTAAACTAAAATTTCAGCAACTCCAAATCCATCTGACTACGTTCAAATTCCATGTTAAAAAAAGAAGAAGAAAATCCTGCGCATTAGCATAGATTTAATTACATATATATTCTTTTAACCGCTTTACAATGGTTTAGCATTTTTTAATAGCTGAATTTACTGAAATGCGAATAAGATAACAAAAACGACAGAAAGATTTGATCATGGCGAAAAGACTTGACAGTGATACGAAGGTTGTTTTGAAGACGTAAGAAGTTATAAAAATTCTTCTCGTAATTGAATGCGCACAAAAAATAATTATGATAATAAAATTACTCCTTTACCACAAAATGCATTCGTATTGTGTGATGCTTATTAAAATCTGAAATGCAAGTTTAAATTATAAAAGAATCTATGAAATTTTTACAGAAACTTTAAAAAATATAATAAAGCCGTATATATTTTTTATTGCATAGAATTATTTAATTTCCTCACTTCGAAAACTTGAGCACAAAATTATTCTAAAAGGAATTATGATTATTTCAATGTTAACAGATACTGTTCTTTTAAGTTGACGTATCGATACAAACTCTCCATTATAATACCGTACCTCTTTGATTTTGAGAAATGAAGGAATTTATTTATTTATTCTTTTATGATTGCGATGGTTAAAATTAAAATATTTTAGTTCTGATGCATAAATAAAACTGAAAATCTTATGTAAAATTCTTATTTGTCTTTTAAAAAGATCACATATTATCAAAAATAAAAGCAGGGTACAAACTCACATTTATAAGGTGATTGTGAAACATTAAGAGAAGTTTATTAAATATTACCTACATTATTAATTATTAAAAAATATCAATAAATATATTTAACAATATCGCCAATGTCCTTTTGGAGACATTACGCGATTGTATTTGGCTCTTTGCACAGATGCTCTAAATTGTTTTGCAATTTATATAACTAAAAAGTTATATATTTATAGCTGAGCACTTAGGAAAAAAAGTCATAAAATTTAAAACTCTGCTTTAGGAAATATAATAAATTTTTCAATAATTACAGTTGGTTGGTTGAGTGAGGTTTATTGGTGCAAGAGTCATATTTGGCTATACTGCGCCAATCAAATTCAATAATTACAGATTTTTATTTCAACGAATAATTATAAACTCAATTGAAACGAATGCTCAAGACAGCAACTGATTCATCAAATATTATTTTCTGATATTATACCAAGTCTGAGGTTGGATTATTAAATGATTTAATTTGTGGAGTACTATAACATACTAAAATAAAAACGATGCCATTTAAAAGAAGGTTATCTCCAATTTTCACTGTCTCGCGTATATATAATCGCGTAATTTTTAACAAAATGCTAAAAATTGCTTACAGATTAATTTTTTTAATACACGAGATAGTGAAAATTGGAGGTTACCTGCTTTTAAATGACCGTTTTTATTTTAGTATGTTATATTACTTGCAATTAAATTTTTTTTTCATTTTCTATTTGAATGATAAAAGGAAATAGTTTAGTATTTTTTTTAACAAATACCTTTAAAAGTTTTGTTAAGTAATTTAATGTTGGACATATGGAAGAAATTCGTAATAATACTCTTTTATGAAAAGATTTATCAAAAAAACTTATACTATGTTAGTCGAAACAATCTTTTTTGAAACAACAGTACATTTTTTTAAATTTCCACATGAATCATGGCACATAAAAATGATTGCAAAAATCGTTTGCATAATAAATTCTATTTTTTCCCACTTTTCAATTTCTCTTATCCAGTTTCGGCAAGCAAACGATTTTAATTTTTTTTCCACCGTTGCCAATTCGTGCTACCGCATTCTTATCGGAATCTAAGAATAGTCTCTAATCGGAATACCGTGGACAATGGATAATATATAACGTTTCAGAGATTTTTTCATCATAAAACAATGGACTTGCAAAACGAAAGGGAAAATGAAGGGAAAAAGAAAAAACAAAACTGAACACCGAAAGCTGGAACGAAATTTGCGCTTCGGCTATTCTTAACTGCTGTACCATGGTTCGGTCAATTGTGAAATAACTAAACTCGTGCACTTGCTTGGCTGATGAAGAGATTTAGGGCAGCTAGGTCATTGACCGGGGCTTTGTTCAACTTAATGAACTTAGTCGATGGGGGTGGACGAGAGATAAGGGGTTAATAAAATTTTAAGAACCAGATCTTAAATATATATTAGAGCCGTTACAAAGATTACGTAGGGATTGAGAAAATTTCGGGAAATTTGTTTTTCGTTCAATGGATTCGCTTCATTTCTGCTCTGCTCTTTTCTTCAAGTTTTACTCTAAGATAATACGTAAGAATTTTTTAAAAAATCGTTTACTGGAATTAGAAATGAATTCGAATAAGGAGGAAAACCATATTTTTCTGTTATATATCAAAATTGCTTTACTTATATTTTACTCTACGGATATTGTAAAAGCAGCTTTTGATTATTACAATGGTGTGTGATAATGCATATTTATTGCTTCACGAGCTTTCTGTACTAGTGTTAAAGGCCAATTTTTAAAATGCCTTTTTTTTTTTAAGTGCTAGATTTTTAAAATTTTTGATTGGATTTCTTTTTATGATTATTCGGATTAATTTTATAACCGATTACATTCTTTTTTAAAAAAATTGTGTTTGATATTAAACTTTTCAGTATCGCAGTCAATCATCAAATGAAGTACTTCATCAGAACAAAGTATCTGTACTTCTTTTAACAGTTATATCTAGAAGGTTTACAGAGTCAACCGTATTAGTGTTTCAATATATATATATATATATATTAGTTCCTGACCGAATTTTGTGACGAACAATTGCTACCATAATGAAAACATCAACGTATTTTTTATTTTTATTTTGGATAAATAAGACAACTTATGTAGCAACTTTACAGAAAGTACAATTGCAATTTTGATATTGATTAAAATACATACTTCAGCTATTTATTTAACAAGCGGATAGTGTCTAATTTAAGAAACGGAGAAAATCTTCCAAAAATATTTAGAAAAGTGCCATACATATGATTTGGAATTTAACAGAAAAACACAGAAATTGAAAAAAAAAAAAAATGCTTTTTTCAAATTTTTATTATTTGTTGGTAATGATTTTTTTTGGCTGTCCAAAGAATTTTGTTTTAATAGAATATAATTTCGTTTTTACTGTTAACTATTTATTATGAGTTTCATAAGTTTTGTTCGGCCATTGTATTAACATAGGCAAGAGAACAACTTTTAAAAAAACATTTGCCAATCAATTTATATGGAAGTTTTAAATTGTATGAAAAAATAAATAATAAGCATTGTTTGAGTATTGTGCATATGTCAATCTAATAGAATTCGATTTTCATGAAATTTAAAAAAAAGGATAATTGGGTGAAAAATGAGTGTTTCAATTAGATTTTCAAATATGGTCCAATTTTTAAGAAACTTTGGTATAATATCGTTAGTTTGATACGGTACATCCAAGTGTTTCTCTGATCAATCAATTTCTTTATAATTTATGTCAAATTCTTTTTATTAATTCTGCCGTTTTAATGATTATCCAATAAAATTATATTATAAACTGTCTCATAATATGATCACTTTGAGATTTTAGTATTTTGATTACGTTAACCGACTAAATACTATATCGAATTGTTCAAAATACGTTATTTTTTTTAAGTACTTGTCAGTTGTAACGGCGACCAAAAATCGCCTAAAAATCGCCAAAGTGGCAATTTAAACTGACTATATAGCATGAGATAAGCTACTTGATTATATTTTTGTAATTGGCGAATTTTTTTCTTGAAATTTTTTGGCCGCCGTTAATCATTTTTATCACATCAATTAAAAAGAAAAGAAGAAAAAACACCCTTATTTCAGAACTATTTGCCAAATCAACTATAAAAATTAGTAATTGTTTCCTGCTGACAAATATTCTTTAAGAGTTCATTTATATATTGTAAGTACTAGTACCGTTTTTCCAATTCCCACAATTAGTTCACACACACACACACACTCTCTCTCTATATAAAAATCTTGTTCAAAATTTCAATCGTTAATAAAATACTTTTAATTCATCCACTCAAGTTCAAGTAAATTTTTTAAAACTTGTAGTAAATGACATTTGATGTTAATACAGTTTTTTAAAAATATTAGTTAATTTTTTATTAATTAATAAAAAACTAACTTTATCGGCAAAAGTCTTCATTTCCTCAACACCGAATAAGTAACGAATTCAGCTCCCCCCTCTGCTAATTAGGTTAGGCTTAACTTGTTTTCGGCCGATTATTTCAAACGATTCTGTTTATTTTCAGATTGTTTGATGCATTTAAAACTAAACATTCGTTTATTAATCGATTTTTCGGATTCATTTTGAAATACTTTCGGATTAAAGTAATGCAGAATAAAGAAAATTAAAAATATCTAATCTATAATGCGTTACTTCAACTGGCGTTGAAAATTCAATTGAGTGTAATCTAATTGAGTTCTGAGTCTGTTCTGATTAATTTTCAACGGATACAAACTTGATCTTGTTTTGGAAAAGCACAATTTTTCGATCAATTATTTATGTTAATTGTAATTATTTAATAAAAAGTAATTAAAATAAAAATTTCTTTGTTGACCTAAGTAGGAATTGACTGAAATTTTTCTTTATATTACTTGTTCTGAACATATTCAACAATACAATACTTTTAGTTACAATTTAAAATCGTATTTTTAGTTTTAACATATTTAAAATTATTATTAGACAAATTTTTGGATAAAAATTAAATAAAATCATTATAGTAATCCTCTAGGCTTTTTTAAATGAATGAACCCCTGAACTGCAACTAATTAGCTTATTGAATAAGACAGCGGCCTTGTCTGTTCCTTGAAACTACCCACGATGTAATGTAACTCGGAAGTTCTCTTGGCGATATTTAAACAAGACTGTGCAGAATAACAATGTGGGTGTAGAAATTCTGAATACAACTTTTTTTTTCAGTTTTCGCTAGTGTAAATAAAAACTCATAAAAGTCATTTAAAAAATTATTATTAATTACTCCTTTTTCTTTATTAAGTAATGAAATTTAGAAATTAATGAATTTAGAACTAAAAAAATTATGTCATTAAAGAATTTTCAAAATTTATTTTCTAAACTTGCTAGTGATGCCGATGATCTCAATGTTTTCTTTACTAAAAGTTTTTTTTTTTTTATAAAAAAGAACATTCAAAATCGACAGAGAAAATTGAATGAATCGACAGAGAAAATTGGGATACAGGGTGGTTCTTTTCCGTTAGCCGGGCACAAGGGAAAAATCTCCAAAGAAATTTGGCATATTTTTTGTTTTAAAAAATTTGGCAGAATTCTACATTATTTGGCGATTTTTCGCTTGAGCCTGGCTATCGGAAAAAAGTACTTAAAGGGAAATCACGGTTCTCAATACACAAAAAGGGGTCATGTTTCTATTTTAAGTAATTTTTTTTATGGGAATTGTGTTAATTAGCTAATGGATTTATATATAATATGTAAAACAAAATAAATGAGTGATTATATATACTGAAAAATAAATGAGTGAAATTATATACTGAAAAATTAGTAATAATTCAGCTCTGCTGTTCTTATAACACCAATCTCTTAAGACTTTTTTTTTTGAAATAAAGGTTGTATTTAATGTTTTGATAAAGTTTTAATTTTAATATTTAATTCGAAATCGGTTTTTAAATAAAAAATGTCCAATAAAAATAATTTTAAAAATATTTATTAAAAGTTATTTACTATTGCTATCTAAATCGAATTGGAAACAGAAATAAACCCTTATTTATTTTGTGTGAGTACTTTCACTTTGTTAAATGTTTTAATATCGGTCCGACAGTTAAAAAACAGAGTTTTTAAATCATTAGAGATAGGCAAATGTTTTGAGTTAGAAAAATACCTTTTTTTCTAGAACAGAACAGAACAGAACGAAAAAGAAAAAAAAAAAACAAAAAACATTAGAAGCTTTACTGTTTCAAAAAGAGAAATTTCAGTGAAAAGTTTTCTTTTAAATATTAATGTGTCAAAAATATTTTATTGAATATGACTAATGATATCAGGGAATTGTTTGAAAATTTAGATATGCTATCAGCTATACATTACTGTCTGATTCAAAATGAAATGTAACTTATTCGACGTAAAATGTATTATTTAAAGTATATTGACCAGCTGGATTATAATTTTTTTACTGTTTTAAAATTAGCTATTGGGTTGGGTATAGTAAAAAAAAGATTAAAATGATGTCTGCTGTGTATATTTCAATGTACCATGTCAGAACATCACTTCTTGGACGGCCAAGCACCACATGCTCGTGCCAGTTAAATTATATTTTTATTCATTTCAATTGTTTCATTGAATGAGCCACTTTATTATTGCGAACGATCGAAAAAACTTTGTTTCGCCTTTATTGTTTACAAAAATATCACGTTTCCTATTTATTTCATTTCATATAATCACGTGCTCAAAATGACATTTTTTCTAAGTTTTATTTGCTGTAGTCACTAACTTATTTTTTAGTGCGATGGCAACGCGGTATTAAAAGCTGATGTTTTGAGATTCTCGTGCTGATAATAAAAATTTTATTTTTCTGCTATAGATTTTTGTTGACACCAAAAACCTCATCCCAGAAACAACATCATGTTCTAACATGATAATAAACACTGGTCAAATAATATTCTAATAAACTTACAGTAAAAGCTACATTTTTCCCAAAAAATATTTTTAACACAATTGATAAATCAGGAAGACAAAACTTTTTTTTTGTTTTATTTTCCTCTATATTTTCTTACAAAATGAAAAAAATTGGCCGATAAAAAATTCTGACGCATAGAGATACTCTTCCCCGTTTGTTTTAAGCATTCAATATACTAAAAAAAAACACAGAGATAATGATATTACTGTTTAGTAAATTCAGTTTTACTTTAAACATTTCACTACAAATGTGACATAGATAATGAAATATTTGAATGATGCACTACATCGAATACTAAATGCACTGTTGTATTCGAGATATTTTATATTTAAATGAGGTACAGAATTATGTGGTGGCAATATAGAATATTTTCCACTTGAAAAAAGAATTTAAAAAATACTTTTTAAAGGAAAAAAAAATTTTTAGGCAGATTCTCGGAGACACTCAAATTGAATAGTTTCAAGAGTTCTCGAAGAATCTACTAATGAGCATGGGGGGAAAATCGAATAACTGAAATGTAAAAAATTGACCGTATGATTTTTTTTTAAAATCAAGAAACATTTGACATAACTTTTCAGTATTGGTAATTAAATATATTTTTTTGGACTCTAACTTTCATCAAGTTTAGAGTATCCTTGAAAATAGAGCACATATTTCAGGAGGAATCAGGAAGTAAGCAACTAAAAATTAAACATAATAATAAAAAGGAAGAAAGAATAATATAAAACCAATCTTTATAAGTATCTAAGTTTTGAAAAGAAAATATTAAGTATATAAATGAAAATGAAATTTATGATCTCAAATTTTAATTTATCATGTGAGAACATCATATATTTTTTTATTTCAATCTTAAAATGCCTTCAGTAAAGTGAAAACAATTGAGGACACTATATAATTGATAAACAAAGATAATTGAATTTTAATTATTGCTTTCATACATATTTAATCTCCATCTAATATAAATAATTAAATTTATTGAAGAAATTGTAACGAAATTTATATTAAAAGAAATTAAGCTGTTCTTGTGTAAACGAATTAAATATAAACTAAGAAAGCATAAATTCTATATGAACTCTAAATAAGCAAAATTCGTTTTCCGTAAAATGATTTGATTTTTATTAATTTAATATTGATTCTAAAATGAAAATATTTCAATATGATTAACACAATTTTCAATGCAAAAAAGACTTTCTATTTTGTTTGCCAGAAGCAAATGTTTATCTCAAAAGTCTTTCAAGATATCTGTTTGGAACTATTATCACGAACATTCAAAAACACCATCAATATCGTTCATCGTTCTCACTTTTTTTGAACCTAATCATTTTCTTCTATGATCTGCACTTAATGACATACTTAACATATTTCAACAAAAGAAAACTAAAATCCAACAATCACATGCCAGGAAATTTTCACTCAAGAAACCAAATATTATCAATTAAGAATGATAGGATTCAATTTTTTTCTGTCGTTAAATCAAAAAGTATAAAGTATATAGTAATCCGGGTGTTTGGTATACATTGTAGAGGTAAGATTTAAAAAGACTGGATTTTAGATAAATTTGACTTTTATTTCAACTGGAAATCTTTTTTATCATGTCAGAATACGATATTATTTTGGGAATGAGGTAGACAAAAATTCGTAGGTGAAAAAAAAAAAAAAAAAACGTACATGGGAAAAATTGAAATTTTTCTTATCTGCACGAGCATCTTAAGAAATCCGTTTTTAATAAAGCGTCGCCATCGCATTTATAAAATCTCTGATTGAAGAAAATGAGTTAATGACTATAACAAAGCAGAGAAAAATGTCATTTTGAGCAAGTGATTACATGCGATGAAATAAACAGTAAACGTGATGTTTTTTTTAAAAAAATGAATGCAACTAAGTTTTTATAATCGTTTGCTATGCTAAAGTGACTCATTCAATGAAGCGATTAAAATGAATAAAAATATAGTTTAATTTTCACGAGCACGTGGTGCTTGACCGTCGAAGAATGATGTTCTGACATGATACGTTGAAATATGCAGAGCGGATTCCATTTTAATCTTTTTTAACATTTATTTTTTGAAAAGAATCATAATTTTTCTAAAATTCTTCCGTGCGATTGCTTGCCGATAGGATGCTTAGTTAAAGCATAGTGAAAGAATGAAAAAATTCGTTATTCTGAACAAAAAATATCATAGATTCGTATATATATATAAAATTAAGAATTGATATTTTTCGGATTCTTTTCTGAAAAAAAGACCTTCAAGCTTGATTCTACATCACAATAACAAAGAAAAAAAATGCTTAATACACTAATGTAATATTATATTATATAACATTAGTACGTTGAACATTTTTTTTTTGTTATTGTGATGTAGAATTTAGGGAAAGAAGGTGATTATTTTAGGGTCATCCGCAGCAACAGACGGTTTAAAATAGTTATGTTCCTACCACACTAGTCCTTGCACAGCATAAAAATGGGAAGTTTATCTAAATAAACTAAATTATATCGCGGAATACTAACACTGTAAATGAAATGATGCACATTTAAATTTGATGATGCACATTTACTGCAAAATATATCTGAATTCGAAACAGCACGCTGAATGACCACACAAATTTGGAGGCAGTACATCAAAAATAGTACTGCCTCAAATGAAGGCGTAGATAGGAGAAACGACTGTTAACTCTTTACATCATTCCTAGAGAAAGAATATGTATTTTCCAATATTCACTTAAATTTTAAGTCTGAGCATGATGGGAAAAACGATTGAAGTTGGATTAGCAAATTGACGGCAAATTTGCATTGAAAGGAAATAACAATAAAAGAAAACCCTAATATTTTCCAAAACTTAGCTACAACAGCTGGTAGATACCAACATCATATGTACAATTCAACATCATGTTGTAGTATGGTACTATAACGTTAACCTAGCGAAAATGTCGCCAATTATGAGCAAAACGGGAGCTGAGTCGCCAAACGAAGCGAATAACAAAACAGTCAAGGGAATTCAACATTATTTGGCGATTTTTCGCTTGTACCCGGCTAACGGAAAAGTATCTAGTATTTTCAATAATATCGTGATATATCAGTTTAAATAGGCTTAAAGTTGAAATATATTTATTTGCAAAGGAAGCATAGATTTTTTCTGAAGACACTGCTCTGAAAATGAGTTTTTCAAATCTCTCGATGTATTTAAGGACTGCATGAGACAACATTTGAAAAAGAATTCATTTTCATTTACACAAATAAGAAATTAATTAGTAGCAGGCGTTTGACATACATTTTTCTTGAATAGATTTTTTCTGAAATTCTTGTGTTAAATAAACATTTCCAGGGAAAAAAACCCTTTAGTATTTTTTCGCCATGAAATTATCGTTTTGTAAAATATATGAATTAATTCCTGAATCGCATTTTAAACAATGAATAAAATCAATGAATAAATGAACTGCTTTCTTCATTCTAAAATGATAATTTAATTTCATTGTTGATTTTAAATAATTTTAACACTAAGAGTAACCGATTTAAATGTCCATTGAGCAACACAGTGAGAACTAAGAATACGAATAAATTCTGATTAGAATAATTCGTCTACATCAACAAATAAACAAATGATCTATTCGAATTCTACGCCTTATTCGCACAATAATTTAATTTGTGGCCATTCCATTCACCGATAAATTCGTTAAGTTAACATTTAAGTTAGGCCTTGTCTAATTCTAACAGAACAAATAAATTACGTAGAAGACGAGACTGCCGCTTAATTAAGGAAATTTATGTGAAGTTTTTGTTGCAAAAACCTAGACAGTATGTGTTCACAATCACGAATATGTACATATGACACACTGGCCGTCGAATAAAATATGAAAATTCTTTCGTAGATCGTTAAAGCAGACAATATATCATTTCAATGATGTATTGTTGGAAATATCAGCATCGCAAGTGACAAAGGGTTGAATATCTTCTCTAAGTCGCCATTTCTTCTCGCGAGGCCTAGTTCTTTCCCTTTACCCAAGGCTATATGTGAAAGACGTTCATAGACATAGCAGACGACAAATTTTCGGTGCATAATTCATGGGATTCTATGCTTGAATGAGCTGCTCTTTTCCCAAACGATTTATGATCCGGATACCTCGCATCTTTTCAGAATGTCACGAGTTTGATAAAATGTCAAGTGAGTAAAGAATTCAGGAGAAAAGAAATAAAAATCGAACCATATTCTAATACTGCACTCCGTCAGATTCTTTTTCTTTTTTTTTTTTTGTAATGCGGCAACGGTTTACTAGCATTAATTGGTAAAACCTTAGTTTGAAAAGAGAAAAAAAAACCATTTGGAAAGACACGTTTAAGATATATTTATTTTTTTAACATTTTAAAATTACTATTTCGACTTGGAATTACTTATAACAGATTGAAAAAAATCTTATAATGAAGTGATTTTTTTAACAATAATTTTGAAGTAGGAATATTGTTTACAAAAATTTGCAAACATATCTGTTGAAATATTTTACATCACAATTGAATTATTTCCTGCTTTTTTCTGGACTTTTGAAATGACATCACAAAATACAAAAATATTGTGTCCTTTATCGCTAGTATTGATAAACGAGCATGTTATAGTCATTGGTGCTCACATAGGGCAAATCATTGATATTTAGCTACTGAATTTGGCAACATTTAACTTGGATTGTGGTAACGTGCATCTACGAGCATGTTAAATAGAATTGTAAATAGTTAAAAATAAAGCAAAGTTTTGATGTTCTTTGTTATAAATTCAAAATATATTAGAACGAAAAATGATTTTTACATTATTTTAAGATTCAAAAAATTATCCAATGGTACCAGTTTTAACAGCAACGTTTATCATTTATTTTTTAATTATTTTATAAAAATATTAGAATATCTTTCAACAATATAAATGCATTGTTGTTATGCCACTCGAAACATTTTCATTGTTTCTAGAAATATTTCTTTCTTCTTTTTATCATGTCATAACATGATGTTTTTGGAATGAGGTTTTTGGCGTCAACAAAAATCCATAGACGAAGAATAAAAATTTTATTATCTGCATGAGCATCTCAAAAATAAATAAATAAATAAATCAGCTTTTAATAACGTGTTGCCATTGCATTTACAAAAGCTCCGATCAAAAAAATAAGCTAAGGACTACAGCAAATAAAATCTAGAAAAATGTCATTTTGAGCGCGTGATAATAAAAAATGAAAACAAGACATGTGATATTTTTTTTAAACAATCAATGCGAGACAAAGTTCTTTGGATCGTTTGGAATACTAAAGTGACTCATTCAATGGAACCATTAAAATGAATAAAAATATAATTTAACTTGTACGAGCACGAGGTGCTTGGCCGTTCAAGAAATTATGTTCTGACACGATATATTGAAATATGCACAGCAGATTTCATTTTAATCTTTTTATTTTTTCTATTCTTGTAAATGAAGACAGGAAAATACAGCTTTTTTTCAATATTAAACAAGTATATGCTAAAATAAAATTTTTGTAATTTTATTGTATAATAAACGACAGTATTTCACGAGAAATTTATCTTTTTTTTTCTTTCCAGATTTTAACCTGTTTTCAGAGTATTGTCGTATGTATATATCAAGGCACGATGTTCCCATACTGCGTATACCGTGCATATAACCGACCTGCTGATTTTCGATTCCCTTGGTATGTTGGAATAGTTTGTCACATAGCTGCTGACACGTTTTGGAATGAATATTAAAAAATTGCTATTTTTATAGATTTAATACTTAACTATTACAACAATTTAATGAGGCAAAAAAAATTTTAAAATATTTACAAATGAAAAATTCATTGCTGAAACAAATTAGGCAGGTAATAAAAATAGAAGTTCATCTTACGCGCATAGGATCCCCAGACACATAAATCTTTCACATACAAGCCTTTAATTTTAATTTTTTAAAGTTTCGATGTTCTTATGAAAATCCAAATTCATGTTCGGAATTCCGTAAGAATTTTAAGTACAATTATCATTACAATTTCATATAATGTATTATTTTTTTAAAAAAAATCTTAAAAAAAGAAAGGAGGCAATAAAAAATATTCTTATACTTTATCAAATAAATAATATCGTTGGACAGCTGCAAAACATATAAGCGAAGAAATAATGAAAACAAAATCATGCAAACGATTTTTTTTGTTAAAATTACAAATTGAAATGGAAACGAAATGCATGTAAACATAAAAATATAGTATACAGTTTCTACATAAAGATTACAAATCCAGAAGGATATATGTCAGAAAAAATGCATACTTTTTGTGGATGGGATTTTGTTTTATAATTGCAATGATTATAAACAATGAAAAAGGAAAAAATATTAGTATATTTTAATATTTTTTAAAAACTATATAGAATATAAAAATCACTCTTCATGCTAAAATTAAAAAGAAAAAAATTCTTGAAAGGATTGCTATTACTTTTTAATAAACCATTCATTTGTTTAAAATATAAAATACAAGAAAAATAGTTAAGAAACAAGAATTCTTTTTCGAAAACATTGTCTGATTTCAAAGCTTTTTTTCAATATTTCAAAACTAAATCACGAGAGATTATTAAATATATATATTTGCGTCAAAAAGATCATTGCAAAAATTTGATTTAACGCAGAATTATTTTGTGAACAAAGTAAAAAAATAAAAACTTTAAAATTCTTTTTCTACTCTGATCAAATCAAAAGATTTATATTTGCTTCCGAAAAGAATTATTTCAAAATGTTTTTAATCCATATTCCGATTCTTTTTTATTGCGAGTGAATATGAATAGAGGATTTTTATTAAACCGATCTAATAGTCCCTCCGTTTTTTTTAAAAACATATACGCACTTTTGGGTGCTCAAGTCAAATCTCATTAAAAAAAGGGCAGGGGGATCGCTATATTTTCAGTCGTGAATCTTTTTCTGCAACTTGTTTGAAAAAGGAAAGAAAAGCTCAAAAACATTTTCTTCGTAGGAAAAATACTCATTTCGAGATAAGAAATTGCCTTCATTTGATGGAAAGTCTAAGCAGAAAATGGAAGGAACTTATTTTTGAATGAAAGATTTTCTTCGAATCTTCTGTTCAAAAACAAGCTTTATTAAGAATAAGTTTTTTCCTCTCTTCCTAGGAATTTCGTAGAAGCAAATAAGCTTTATTAGACTTCTGATGTCGAGTGCAGCATGGCAGAGTGACTTAAAAATGTCTGACGAAAATGTGAAGAGATAAACAAAGCTTAAATAAGCATGCTTTGTAGTGCAATGTATGTGCTTAAATGACAATGGAAGTGTAGACTTGAAAAGAAGGAAGAACAAGAAAAATCGAGAGTAGGAAATGTTTTAATGATCCAACTTTTTGAACATGTTCTCGAAAGTAAAACTTCCAGTTCCTAGATTGACAGGCATGTGCAAGTGAAGGTAGCTAGTGTTTGAAGCCAAGTAACATAACCACAATTCAAAAGTATACTTCAGGATCGTAGGTGTTATCTGGCTTATGAAGCTAGCGCCGCAGTACTCCCCCCTTGCGTTATGGCAAGCATGTGAGTGCGTTGGCAAGCGAATGTGTGAGTTGCTGCTTCAAATGTGTCTGACGTCTTTGCTTGGTTTTTGCGTCAAGTGAATCTGACGGCTTTTGTTTGGTCGATGAGCCAAGAGAGTCTGACGACTTTCGCTGCGAGTAGATGGCACCATGACAGTTGCACCAGGTTGCGTTGTCAAGGTCACCAGGGGAACAGATGAAGGTCAAGGTGCGAACCCGCTATTGACCTTCTAGACCACACCCGCTAGAGACCACATTACACAAGTATACTTGAGTATCGTGGATATTATCTGGCTTATGAAGCTAATGCCACAAGCATGTGCAAATATCTTGACTATTTTATGCATATTTAAAACAGCAACTGACCGTTTGAACTGACTTTTCAAAAGACACGATTTCAATTAAGAAAAAAATCATTCGAGTTAAATCTGGCAATACTGGCAGCCAGAGAACAAACTCAGACTTCAAATCAGTGGAGAGGTGACGAGGAGATGTGAGTAATATAAAGGTAGTTTCTAAGGGTACTGCCAAAACAAGTATAAAATAATAAGCAAAATTTTCATTTCTTGGACTTTAACAATGGAAAAAACCCAATGATTAAATATTTGATGAATCAATGTAAACGGTTAGAATTTAATGATGGTAATGAAAACTGCATTTTTAAAATTTAAAAAGTGTCGTAAAAAATAGTTTTTATGTAACAACATTGTTAAATTTGACCCATTGAAAAGACAAAATGTCTTTTAAATTTTAATTAAAATAGCTCCCAAGTGTATTAAAGTGTATTAGCACACACACACACACACACACACACACACACACACACACACACACACATTAAATGTTTAGAAGCATTTTCATATTTGGATAACTTTTTGAGAACTAAATGATTTTGATCAGTTATTATAAAATTACAGTACTATTTATATGAAGAATTCAGCTCAAAATATGTTAATTGACTTTTCTCCTTAGTTTTACTTCAAATCTCTCTTATTCATTGAAATACATTTCGTAGAACTGAACAAGACTTTTCAAGTTCCTTCAGTGTTCTTTCTTCCCAGATCCAAGTAAATTAATTACGAATTTCGAAGCTACATTAATCAGACAAGGGGGACAATAACTTCTCTAACATCCTTTTCTACAAACCTCCATGTCAACATGTCCTGACAATATATGCAATAAGTCAGGGCCAATTATTAGAAGAATGTTTGATGAAATTTGTCTCAAATGCAATTCTTTCATCCCAAATGTTTGTCCATACAACTTTACCATTATTAGAAATTGGAAGTTATAAAATTTCCTGATAAAATTGCGGAAAATATTTAATTACATATTTTTGAACATTACCTATTGATTTATTCATTATAAATAATAAATTAATTGGTACAGTTTTAATAATATTAAAATTATAAATATTAATTTATTCATTTGCTTATGAATTTAAATAATTTATTTTATCACGGTAATTTATTACAGGGAATTTTTTCCCCTCTGATTTTATGCTGAATTTTTCAGAATGCATTATCAAGTTTTGAAGCTTTGCATTTCTGCAACATTTTACCAAAATAAACACCATGCATCAAATTTGGAAATGGAAAGTTTCTTGTCACATGTCAAATGAGAAAAAGGAAAAGAACGGCTGGGTGTGCCAAGTGAAAGAAATGGGCACACCCTGGGCTTCATTAATCTTCGACTACATATTTCTTAAAACAATGGATTTAGTTCGAAAACCATTTTTCATCTCATCTTTCAAGCCTGTGGAAAATAGTATTTGGTTGTTTAACTATAAAATAAAGAGAACATCGAAGAGCAAATATTAAAATTTGGAACTCAGAAATAATCATAGTATAGCTCACATAACTTATATAAAAGGAATAATTTATATCTGTTATTTTAAAGAGCATTATTTAATAAAATACATTTTTTATTCCTCTTTAAACTATGAAGCATAAAACAATTCAAATCTAAATAAGCCAATGTTAAAGTTTTTTTTTTTCAAAATTAAATAATCGTCTGTTTTTATTCCTGCGAAATTTTATCCCTGTGAACTAAATAATCGTCTGTTTTTATCCTTGAATACCAGAGTTAAAAACAGAATCGTCTGTTTTTATCTTTGTGTTTTTTATTCGAAATATTATATTTTTTAAAGATTGTATTTCGAAGAATCTTACCTACAAAACGAATTTGAAATATTGAATACTATTGCTATCAATCCTTTTTAAATATTGAATATTGTTTGCTTACTGCAACATAAATATTTCAATCGTTGAAAAAAATCAAATTTTATTGCAATATTCTTATTTTATATTAAATTCAACTATACAAAAGGCTTATAGATATTTTTTTTTTTCGCGTTGAAAAAAAATCCATTGCAACAAAATTTATTTCTTTTTAAAAAATTGTGAGTGACTAAACTTTTAATCAAGGTTTTGGACGACTTAATTAAATTTTCTTTATTTAAAAACGATACATTTAGAATTCCATTTAATAGCAATTTGTGAGTGGTTATGCTATTGAATATCAATTGTCATTTCATGAATTTTGAGTTTGTAATTAAAAATTTTAGTGTGGAATAAGGATTTTAAAGTGTACAATTTTTTTATACAAAACTCATTCGGATTCAAAAATTCTTATAAGATTTAAAAAAAAGAAAGAAAATTACTATTTAAGAAATGCAAGAATATATTTAAAAATGTATTCTCTATTTCGGCTAATTGCTAATACTTTAAAATATATGTTTCGAAGTTTCTTCATTAAATTACCTATTAATTTAAATAAAATTGTTCTAAATTTTACAAAGTTCTATGTATTTTAAAGAAAATAATATCTTTACTCTAATCGAAGTTTTAGTGTTTATTTTTTATAATTATTGATTTATTTTTTTCCTTACAAAATTAATATTAACGTAATATTTCCCAACAAAGTTTATTAAGATATATATGCACATATCATTCCATCATTGAAACATACTTTCATTTATTACTAATATAATATTTAGATCTTTTAATGTACTGTAGACTTATAAATATTGAAATATTCTTAGAGCAGAAATTTAAATTGTTGAAACTGTAAAGGTTGATTTGGTAATTTGTTTTGTCGTATACCAGAGAAAAAAAAGATTAAAATGAATCCTGCTATGCATATTTCAATGTATCATGTCAGAACATAACCTCTTGAATGGCCAAGCACCACGTGCTCGTGCGAGTTAAATTATATTTTTATTCATTTTTAATGGTTTCATTTAATGAGTCACTTTAGTATTGCAAACGATCCAAAAAATATTTCGCATTTATTGTTTAAACAAATCTCATTTTCTGTTTATTTCATTTCATATAATCACGTGCTCAAAATAACATTTTTCTAGTTTTTATTTGCTGTAGTTATTAACTTAATTTTTTTAAATCATAGTTTTTGTAAATGAAATGGCAACGCGTTATTAAAAGCTGATTTTTTGAGATGCTCATGCAGATAATAAAATTTTTATTTTTTTGACGCCACACACCTAATTCCCAAAACAACATGTTCTGACATGATAAAAAAAAAGATAATCGTAGATATTTACGCTCGATTCGTCTACACATTTTATTTCTATAGTTATTTAGTAGCGATTACAAGGACATTAATTATGCGTGCATTAGTATAGATTCATGCTCTAAAACAATGAAAAGAAATGAATAACTGTAAAATATCCTTAAATATTCATTAAAATGAGAGAAAAATTATATGGATATAAAATTGTCTAAGTATCATTAAAAAGTTTGTTTAGTTGAAATTTAAAATTGGCGAGAAAAACATTTTTATATAAAAATATGTGATGTTCTAAATGACTAAAAAATTATGATTAATTTTCTCTTAAAATAATGTTTTGAAATATATTTTCAGTAACTACCATTACTCAAGAAGTAATAACCAAAATATTTTTATATAACGAATTATATTTATTATTCATTATGCATTATTGTATTACTAGGTCAAATCGTCTGTTACATAAATATGTTTTTTTTTATTATGTAGTAAGCAGTTAAGAGATATTATTCCAGACTAAAAACATTATTATGTAAATGTATAGGAAAAAGACATATTATTTTCATCGATAATCGTCAGCATGTTTAAATTTTTTAAATCAGAAATTTAATCTGAGATTTTAGAATCAAAATATTTTGCAGTTAAAAAACAATGGTAGGCAAATCATTTATTCATTCCTTACGAACTAAATTGTCTTATAAATATTGTTTAAAATTCATCGAAAAAAGATCTTGCCAGAAGAAAATCCTTTTCATGCAGATTCGTAAATATTTCATGCTTGGAAGGTTATCTGAGATAAGTCCTGTGTAACTGAAGGAAAGAACACTCAAGTCGAACGTCTTCGATAATTGCTAAGCAAACATTTTTTTTTAACTATTATTATTTGAAGTCATGCGGAATATTTGAACAGTCAAACTCTCGTTGTCAGAGCAAAGTCTGATTTTAAGGTGCTAAAATTGTTTTTGATGCGCATTGCTTTATTTTTGATTGATATTTTTTTTGTCTCTCTTTAAATAAAAGTAGCAGTCGCTGTCAAACAGTATTCATTATATCGCCATTACTTTATTTTAAAGGGGTTTTCAAAGTTGAAGAATTATTAGATCCTAATGAAGGAATTGTTTGCATTTAAACCTTTGCACTCTGAAAAAAAAATCAGATACAAAATTATTCACCTAATACAAAGATTTGTTTATTGCTATGAAAAATAAATATACATAATTATTTTAAGTCGAAATTCTTTGAAAAATCAATCTAAATCTCTTAACCACTATGCAGCCGTTTTTAACAACTAAATTTGAAAAATAAACAAATAAAACGTCAAAATGATGCACAATCTTGAATAGTGAGTCATAGGCACCCTCGGAGTGCTAAGAGTTAATATTTTAAAAATATTTCTTCATAACGTGCCTTTCAAAGTGGGAATTAAATTGATTTAATAAAAATAACTTTTAAAAACAGCTTTTATATTTTAAAAATAAGATGGTTTTCAATTTTATTATTCAATAATATAAATATTATAAACACTTGAAATGAACATTTTTTTTCTAAAAAATTTGATACCATGGGGGATACAAATGCAAAATCTAAATCTAGTTAAAAGTTTTATTAACTGATCTTTAAGTTATACAAAATGGAATACATTGTATTGTCAACAGACTCAAAGTTATAAATTCAATTTTTAGGAATATAAAAAAAAATAAACTGATTAAAAAAGACCTTCAATACTAAGCAAAGACATTTTTTAATTTTTTAGTATCTTAATTTATAATTTAATTTTCAAAATTTTACACCTGCAGCTAAAAAATATAGCATAAAAGTATTTCAAAGGGCATCTTAATTAAGTTAATCATCATAATTATTTTTTGAAGTGCATCATAATTTTGTTAATCATCATAATTATTTTTTAAAGTGCATCATAATTATGTTAATCATCATAACTATTCTTAAGTGCATCATAATTATGTTAATCATCATAATTATTTTTTAAAATTGCATCATATAATAATGTTTTTTACATGATAGAATTTTTATGAAACGTTAATCCAAATGGGAAAACTATGAAACTTTAAATTTCCTTTTGAATGCACTTCAGCTACATCGATTAATTCATAGAAAAGAAAATCATTATATATACAGCAAATTAAGAAAAAAAATCTTTATAAAAATTAATTAATGAACATGCTTTAAATTCCTCCCAAAATTCACTGCTATATTTTTTTACACTGCTATATTTTTTATATGCTATATTTTTTATATATTTTTCACTGCTATAATACTTTGAATAATAATTAGTTTCTGTATATAATGAAAAATATAAATTATTATTTATTTATTATTATCACTTATTACATTAAAAAATAGCGAACTTTCTCTTCTACTTATAACAGAAAAATCCGTAGGAAAAAAAGTCTTATATTCTCTACTCACTGATAAGCCACTTCACAAGCGGTTATTAATGGTTCTGGAACCAAATTATGATGATTCTATTATTCTTGGATTCCCCACAAAATCATAAAAAGAATTTGCGAGCACAGAAAATCGTTAGTCAACAGTTATCATGGCTTCCATAGATGACTCAGTACATCATTTTTCCCTATTCCAATAAAATAGGGAAATAGTGAACTACTCGTGATTCGGAATCAAGTGGGGGAAAAAAGTAGTTCGCCAGTATCAAGAGCCGTTGCCATGGGAACCCACTTCGATACAGTTCAGTAAGCGGAAAACTTGTGCACTGTGCCGAGAAACCTTTTTTAAAGGAGCTTTAACGAAGAATTACCATATTTCCCCGGTTAAAATGGACGAACCTTAAAACCGGCTCAATTGATAGAGAATTTTGTTCTTAACCAGTAGATAGCGCTCAATTTTCGATTGAAATTATTATTCGTTTAATTAAGAAATTTTAAATTTAGACTCGTTCTTGTAATATATTTTTTCTTCATGTTCTTGAAAAAGAAAATGGCTATTAAATGATTCACGCCTTAATAATTCTGACTTATTAAAAGCATTTACAGCACATATCAGAAAGTAAATTTTTTAGCATATAAAAAACAGAATTTTTATAAATTTTTTCAACAAAATTAACTAACGTAAGAATATTGTAAATAATGCAAATAAAAATTATTAAATTAAAGATAAATGTAAAAACTTACAATTCCATTTTAAATTAAATGTACACAAATGATTTTAAGAGAACAGAAATTATCATTAAAAAATAGGAAAAATATAAGATATAATAACGGAAAAAATAAACTTTAATAAAAACCTGCGTTGGAACTCACTTATTCACAAACCAATATATGGTTTTTGGATCATATTTCGATTTAGGAAGTAAATTGCCGAGACAGTTCAAATTAAATTGTTTCCAGTTTCAGATTAAAATTCAACTTTTATAGGAGATGAACATAATAATAAAAGAAGCTTAATGTGTCTAAAATAATATCAGTTACATATCCTCAAATTTGAAATTTAAAAATACTTTGATGAGGGAATTATTAAAACCAAGCTACGGATAAAAGAGTTTGGAACTTTTCTTAAACAATAATCTTCCCGAGAAAGCTGACGTAAAAAGTAACCAATATAATAAATATATGAAAAATTATTTATAAAATCTTTGACTTAAAAAAATAAAATAATCTATTAATTTAATGTTAAATTAATGTGTTAATTTAATGTAATAAACTATTAATTTAATGTTTTAAATTAATAGTTTAAAAAAGTTTATTCAGGCAATTACCAAATAATATGAGAATTACTGAAATTGTTTCCATATTATAAGATTTTAATTTAATTTTGATTAATGATGGAAAATAATTGTCATCGAATATGTAGCTTGTGTTTGCGAAAATGTATTGGCAACAAAAAATGTAGAAAAAAAGATAACGAATGCATTTAGATTGTTATTTTTGTTCGAAAGATCATTAAATATTTATATTTTTAACAATTGAAAAAAACTTGTCACTAAGTTCTACACGCAGTATTTATCAGAGTTAAACATCTTATAAGTTTAGCAAACAAAACCGAATTTTCCCGGCAAGCCAGAAGCGGATATAAATCTTTCTTTTTTTTTGTTTAAGTTAAGATTAATAAAATGCATGCAGTATTTAAAAGAGAAAAAATGAGAATTAAAATATTTTGGATCATTAATTATTTCGTTTTTTATAATAAAAAAGATAAAAAGAAAATAAAATTTCAATTCCTCCATTAGGCACTTTAGGCAGATTCCTATAGGAAGACTACTTATTGCAACGGTTCTCGCGACAAGCCTCAGAGATTGTTTCTCCAGTTCTTCATAGATCCTGGTCCCTAAAGCCCAAAACGCTCTTCGATCAAAATTTGTTATATTATATATATGTATAACGCTTTGTCCATGTTATCTTGTAAGCATTATAACTAAGGTAATTTTGTTTAGATTTTGATTGGCTTGGAATATGTTGTTAAAAAAAATAAAAATATCGGACAAGTTTGTAAATGGTCCATTTATTGAAAGTGAGGTATAAATACAAGAGAGTTGAAGTTTTCATTTCGCTATAACTTTCTTAATATTGAAGGTAGAAAAATAAATCCAATTAGCCTAATTAGTGAAGAAGAGTAACTTTCATTTTAAATTTTTTCCATAAGTGGAATAAGTTGAAAATGATTTTCAAGCCTTAATATTGACTGTTTCTAGCATTGTAACCGATGCAATATGTGCCTTTCACCTTACAGAGATGAATATTTAATTTTATAAAGGTTGAGAAATATTTTTACAGCAGGATGATATTATAGCTCAAAATATAAAGATCCCCTCTCCTTACCCTCCAAAAAAATTCGGTTTCGATTCGAACCAAATTAATTAACAGCGGGATAAAAAGGATGAACGCTATTACGATTACAGTTATCTCAAATTTTCTATGTAAATCTTCTAAAGAATCCAATTATAAACACTTTGTATTCATTTCTTCATTTTTATTATGCTTACGAGTCATCAATTTTAGAATCAAACTTTAATATTTTACAAAACGGAATTATCACTCACTAATAAAAACGATGATATCGAGTCGGCATGATAATTTTTTTGTCATTAAATATCGTCGATAACAAAAGTTTGCTCATTATTTTCCGCAAGAGAAAATTCACACTTCAGGAATTTTATCAGTGCAAAAAAGGAAAGAGGGGAAAAAAAAAAAAGAAGCTGCCGGACAATAAATTGTATGGAAACTGTGACGAAACGAGGGATACTCCTCACCGTCATCTCTGAATAATTATTTCGATACTCAGGAGGATTGAGCAAACGATCTTTCCCAATTAAAAACCCTCCTTAATTAATCATCAGTACCAAAAACCCTCTCAAGAATAAAGAACACTAATTAAAAAAAAATCTGATTCTGTCTCATGTAACAATAATCACCCCCACGGGAATAACTACTCGAACAGAAAATGTTTCAAATTAGGGGAGGGGCTAGGGAAGAAATTGTTCGAATGCAAAACAACACAGCGTAGGAATTTCTCCACAAGAACGCAGGAATTCGATATCTATGGATAATGAGAGGAGTGCAAGGGGGGAAAGGGAGGAAGGCATTCGTTGCCATGGTGACATTTCCTTCCAGTGTTGCGGAGCAAGAGGAATTGTTTAGCGTGAGCCTTCTGCTTCCCTAGGGTGGTGAAGGGTTGACGCGGAGGGTTTCCTTAAACAAGTGGCTAACCTTACAAGATTGTATCCTGCGCATATTAGACAAGGACAACGCAGTCTTTAAGAAGACCTTGGGGGCATATGAGTCAGCAATAGGAGAATTAAATGGGCAGGAGCAGTTCATGGAACCAATTTTTATCCGATAAATATGTATCCCCCCAAATGACCATAAGGGTCGATCCCTTGTTAGTGATTTAACGAAGCTAATAAAAAAAGTCTTTGCTCCGTTAACGAGCCGAGAAAAAGTTGGTATAAATGTTTCTACAAGGTAGATAAATCTATTAATTAAACGCCCATTTAACAATACGATGATCGGCATATGCAGAATGTGTACTTTTTGAAAGAAAAACTGATTGGAGATGATTTATTATTTACGAAAATTAATGTGGATTTATTATTAACAAAGAAGTATTTTCCAATTTTTCTGTCATTAGAAAATGCGAATAAGGGTGTATAAATAAAAACTCAAGTAATTTAAGAATTCAATAAACTAAAATTCTTTATTATCATGCGAGAACATGTTGTTGTTTTGGTTAGGTGGGGGGAGAAGATTATTGGTCGCATGAAATTATTAGTTGAAGATTTTTTTTACCTAATTTTAACAGTATTGAATCATTATTATGCATTTTTCTTTGAAAGCAGATGCGTTTTTAAAAGGTTGACGTAGAACTATGACATCATAGCTGTTATTTCATCTCAAAACCGATCGAGCTCAAACTTTGTTTGCCAGCTAGAAAAATTGAAAATGAAAGTTTAAAAAAAATCATTTTATATATATATATATATATATATATATATATATATATATATA
>JAOUZG010041737.1:2995474-3018737 GCA_026289955.1 Argiope argentata
AGAGAGAGAGAGAGAGAGAGAGAGAGAGAGAGAGAGAGAGAGAGACCAATAGAGATGTCTCGTGATTTCTCTAGTCAGTTTAAACTGGTTAATGAATTATTAAATTAATTAAGACAAATAATGACTTAAAAATAACAATGTTCTCACATAACTTGAAAATTGCGATCATAAAATTCATTTTGTTTTAATTTTTAAAATTTTTTTAATCATTAATTAACGAGCTATAAAAAAAAAGTATATTTTTATTTTATTCATTTATAATTAATTTTTTTCAAGTGCTTTTATTTCATTAATTCAGAATATTTAAGGTAGATCCGTACCAGATTTTGAAATAAACTTGTGAAGGGTTGGTTGCCTGTCAATATATACTTTCTGAAGGGGCAACTAAACTCAACATTTTAAATAAACGAAATTTGGTACATACTCTCGTTACTAAAATTTCAGTTGTTTGAAAAAAGACACCCAAAATGTTCATGACTACAGTAAATAAAAGCTAGAAAAATGTCATTTTGAGCGCGCGATTATAAGAAATGAAATAAATGGGAAATGTGATATTTTTTTAAACAATCAATGAGAGACAAAGCTTTTTTGGATCGTTTGCAATGCTAAAGTGACTCATTCGATGAAACGATTAAAATGAATTAAAATATAATTTAACTTGCATGAGCACGTGGTGCTTGGCCGTTCAAGAAATGATGTTCTGACATGATGCATTGATATACGCATAGCAGATTTCATTTTGATCTTTTTATAACTTAGCCTCTAATTGACAAAAAGACAAAATAAAGATATCAATGAAAACAGAAACATACCTTTTTTTTTGAAACTGCAAGTAAATAGATAAAAATATGAATTTTTATCCAAAAGATTAAAAAAAATAATTTATATCCTCACTGAGGCAATTTTAACGAACTGCTTCAGATTAAAATAGTTTTCTTAATATCCCTGGCATTAAAATATAGAAGAAGTTGAAATTTCCACTTTCAATTCAGTGTTCAAGAATCATTAAGCTAGTATAAAACATCAGAACTACCTTAACATTCGCCCAATTAACAAACGGATATTCCATTTCTAATTCACAGAATTCCAATTAACGAGATTTCTCTTCTTAATGCACTGAAGGTTGAATTAATAAAGAATCTTGGATATCATCCATAAAACGCGATGTAGAAGAAAATTGGAAATCATGTTTCCTTATGATCGCACGCATACAGTTACAGAGAAGAACTCACCAGGTCAATTTGACGAACAAGAACGACAAAGTTTAAAGTATGAGTAATAAAGCAAGTCTCGTGACTGTGCGCACGACGTTTTTAAATTTGCGACTGAACTACTTTGTCAGCTTGTAAGTACGTCATATGGTGATATTTCTTAACATTTTATAATTTCTTCCGTACACAGAAATAAATTTCATTGCAAATGCTCGTTGTATTTCTGGGAATGACATCTTTGCAAGTCTTAATTTAGGATTGCAATCATTTTGCGTGATTTTACAGTCACATGACAAACATTCTCGGTCATCATCTTCATTTATAGAAACATCAAAAATGGTTTCGTTCTTTTTAATGTGCTTCCAATTGATTGGCATATATTAATCAGTAAAAGTATCAGAAATTCTTTATTTTACTGATGGTTTGTTACTTTATGATTTCCGCCTTTTAATACTTTATCGATGATAATAACCCCATCCCCCTCAATTTTTTACACTAATTTGAATTTTTAAAAAATTATAAATTAAAGAATACCAATTTGGTATTTTAAATAATAGCAACTACAATAAAATTTTAATCTGACAGTGATAAAGCTAAATTTAAAGAATGTTTTTTTTAAATATGAGTCAAGAAGTTCAAGCAAATAAAAAGTAAAAATTAAATATATTTTAAGTGGATGATAACTCACATATTAATAAAAAGATTTTTAAGCTTGAAGATTGTCTTTTTTTTGAAGAGCTTCATAATAGAACGAAGAAAATCGAATTTGTATTTAGGAAAATGCCTTTTTTTTTACTGAAAAAATTTTGAAACAAATTTACGTTTTTTTTAAATAAAAGAATACTTCTTAATTTGGAGTTATTTTATTTACTCACACACTGACAGGCAGATAGTATGCAAACCCTATTCCTGTGGAATTAATCTATTCATTAATTGTTCGTTCAACTTTTCTGTTTTTTGTTTTGGCAACTGTAATAATTTGAGATTTGTATTGTATCTTATTGTTTGTATCGTTATCGTTTTGTTTCCCCCCGTTGTGTATCTATTCGAGTTTTTTCTGAGTATATTTAACTTTTCTTTTCGTTGTAATAAAGTGATGAGGGGACATTAATAGGGTGTATTTTTGTCATATCTAACAATTTCTAAATTTTTCCTAGATTTTTTTTAAACACAAAAAGGTATAATACATGAAATTCCCGAATTTTTTAAATAAATGATTGTAAAATTTTCTCTCAGAATTTTTCGTATATGACAAAGGCAATCAAACGGACAACAAAAACTAAACAAGGGAAATGTTTAGTATGTTCAACAGCTGAAATAAGAAATGGTGCACTGGCATTAAAAATAAGTAGGAAATAATTAAAAGTTAGAGTGATTTTAAATAAGATGCATTTCTTAAGAAAAGAAATAATAAAATTAAATTCAAAATACCTCTTTTTCCCAAATAAAATTATTTTTTTTTCTACTTTGGTTAAAAAAGGAATGAAATTAAATCACCAAAACCTATATAACTTCTGAGAAAATATTTCATTTCGTAAAATAAAATCCAATCTTGTTGCAACGATTTGAAGCCGGGATTCTCATTTTAACCCCCTAAAAAATTCACTTTTTTTTTGTTTCACTGATATTTTAAAAACGGATGATACTTGCAAGCAAACGATAATGGAATAATCCTATTACGGGGCAAAACATTCTATAAAATACATTACGGGGATGTTAGAATTTTCCTTGCAACGATGTTGTTTTGAATGCGGCCGTGTAGTGATTAGAAATACATGAAACCATCCCCTCTTTCCTTTTATTTACATTTTATTTCGTCTCGTTTAACTTCTTATTTTTTGCTTTCTTTTTTTCCCCAACGGAACACTCCCTTCACTGAATAAACAGAAATAACACCCTTTCTTTTTGCGTTGCTTTTAAATTGTATAAATTCCTAAACAGTACCACTAAAACAAAAAAAGGATTTATTATTCTCACTAGTCTTTGATAAAATACCTCTACAGTAAAAAAAGAAAAATTATGTTACTTCACGCAAAATAACGTTGGGAATAAATTTTATGAACTTATACAAATAAAAAAACTTAATTTTTAAAAAATAGAATACATAACAATTCTTCAAAGCTTCATGGATTTACATATTTATACAGTTTATTAATAAAGGAATTATCATTAACCATTTTTCTGAATTTTTCCTTTTAAAATATTTAAATATATTTACATTATACAGGAAAAGTATTATTTTATTCTGATAAATTTTTTTTAAAAAACTATCATTTGATTGATGAAAATTTATTTGTTATCAGTGTTTTGTATTCGATTTTTTCAAATTTTTATTTTACCTTGCAAATTCGCTCTTATTTAAACGAATTAAATTTTTTTTTACTAAATTGAATTGGCAATGTATGCAAGAATACCTTTCTTATTCTGAATGGTAATCTATCAATAAATAAATTTATCTATCAAAAGTGAGTATAATATATTTTTTTGAGTTTAAGTGACAACCTAAAAATAAAATGCACATAAATATTAAAAATGCATCTAACGTATATTTCTATATTATAAGCATTGTCAAAAAGTCTAATCAAAATATATGAGTCAGCAAAGCGTTATTTTTTTTACCCTGTAGAAATTTAAAGTATTTAATAGATTTCTTTAAATTTTGTTCACAAATAATACCAAAAACATAAGAAAAATGTTAAAGAAAATGTCGAGACAATTAAATATATTACTGATTAAAAGTTAAACAGTTTTTAATCAACTCAAATACGTTTCTAAAGCCCTTTTGCAATATTTAGCAAGAAAACAACATAAGGGCAAGCTTTGGACTATTCGTTTTAAGGATCTATGAAAATCGAAATTACTGTCTAAAAAATGGCTGCCTTTATATTCCAGTTAGTAAACATATATTTACACCACTTTTTACAATATTTATGTTAATTTCATTCTTTAAAACCTCTTAATTTATTGAAAAATTTCGATTTCCTCGGTTTTTGAAAATTGTTTGGTAGTCTGTATTTTTTTCTTAAAACTATAATATAATAAATAAATTTTTATTAAGAAAGATATTTTCTTATTTTAGTTTTAAATAAAATTGCAATTCATAAAATGAAGCTGCATATTATAATATTTTACATTAAGAAATGAATTGCAAGTGATAAGGTGATATTTTGTAATATAATATTTTTGTGTAAAAGATGCCTTTATATTAAAAATATTTTATGTAAATATATTGAAATTTAATCTAGATTTTAAGGAATGATTTTTTATTAGTGAAAACATGAACATTTTATTTCACTATTATATATTATCTAATGATAAATATGTCTCACTATATAAAAATATATATTTAGGATATATACTTCAATGTATAATATGATACATGTGGTTCATTTTGTAGTTTTAAACAGTGATAAAAAATTGAATTAAGGCAAAGTATCTATTCATGTTGAAATATTAGGAATACAATTTACTAGAGATCTACAATTTTGAGACCCCCTACTTCCTATCAATCGAATTCCATATTTTCAGATTGTTTGAATTTCCTTAACTCTCAGACAGAAATAGGCGTTTTAAAATCATAAAGAATTGTAAAATGCAGAAATTTATCAAAATTTATTATGCAGAAATTTTAAATATATTTATCTTCAGGTATGTTATTTGTTCATAATCTTATTTTATATAAGCGTGAAAAAAATAATCGCGAGTTGTTTTCACACCTTTTTAAATACAGGAATAACAGAATGATACTTGTTAAGAAATAAAAACACTGTAGTAGTAACGCCACTGAATAGTTTTTTTGTATAGAAAAATAAGAAACTAAACAAGGAAGAATAAGAAAATTACTTCAATAATACGACATTTTGGAATGATTTCTTTTTTTAAATGTAATTTAAGAAGGTCTGATCGTAATCAAGGAGATTATAAATAAATCAACATAAAATCATGTGTTTTAAAAATTATGGTAAATTTTAAGCAATCTAATCAAAATAAAATAGCTTTTGAGCACAAAAAAATTCTAATATTAAATTTATATTTAATCTTTATTATTTTAAGGATATGACTTCTATATTTTATGCTTTTTCAGAGAATAAATTTTTGACTTCAATGTTAAAGAATTTTAATATTTTTATATATAACTTTTGTTTGTATTTGCATTCTTCATCAAAAATGTATTTTACTTTCAGATTGGACATAAAGCATGTATAACTTAACTGTACAATAAAATATATCTTTTACATTTAAAGTTAAAAAATATAATTGCTTGAAGGGATTGGAAATTATCTTGTGGAAAGCTATTTTTGATCATCAATTTATTTGATATTCTAAATATATAAAAAAATGATCTTTTTCTAACATGTATTTTGTTTCTGGGAATATAAAAAAATTAAACCTATTTTTGTTGCATTATTTTCAAATAATTTTTCATGCAAAAATTTCAAAATTTAATATTTTTTTCTCTACTTCGTTTCAGAAGTTTTAAAGTTTTCTAGTATAAAAAAAAAGAAGAAATTTTCTACTCAAAATTTTAAAAAATGTACAACTTTTTTTCAAATTAAATTTTTGCTTCAAAAGAGATTATACAAGCTATAAATTGTGTTTTCTTAATTTAGAAAGCATAAACCAAAATAATATTAATAATAAAGTTGTTCAATAATTTTTCCTGTCATTTGTTAGAAGCTAAAATAAATTTATAATTCTGAAAATATACATAAGAATTTTAAAAAAAGAGTTCCGCAATATTTTTTAATCTAGAATTTTTTTTCGGAACATTTATTATTAGAAAACAAAGCACTTTTTTATTATTAGAAAACGCCCCATTTTTTTATTAGAAATTTTTTTTATAGAAATTATTATTATTTATTTATTATTAAGAAACACTCCACTATTTTTTATTATTAGAAATTTTTTTATAGAAATAATAATTATTTATTTATCATTAAGAAACACTCCACTGTTTTTTATTATTAGAATTTTTTTATAGAAATTATTATTTATTTATTATTAGAAAACACCCCACTTTTTTAAATGAGATTTTTTGTTACGGAAGAGATGATAGTCGATAACATTTGATTTTGAAATACATAATATGTTAAAACAGTTTTACGAAAGTAATTTTTTGAGTTTTTGCAAATGATTCATCTTTTAAACCAACAAAATTTTGCTGCATTTTTCAAAACATAAAAAAAGACATTAAGCAGCTACAACTCTATATAATTTAACAATGAATAACTTCACAATGAAATAGAAAAACATTTCATCTTCAAGCTACAAAAATATAATGAAATTGAACGCTTTATAAAAGCTTTCAAAAGTCTTCTATTAAAAACTGCAAGTTTTTTTTCCACACAAAACACAATTTACTGTAATACACACATTTTTACATTAAGCGATAGGAAACTTTTTATCTGCTTAAAATAAATGTTGAAAAAAAAAGACATATGAGCTAAAATTTGCAAAATCTCATTTCACACTACAATGTCCAAACAACATTTAAAACCCACTTTGACCGAATACTAATCTCACTTACTTCAACAAAATGCGCTGTTTGCCAAAAAACTCCCCAGCTGTTACTCGGGAAGAAAAGCAATCCTTTGAACTGGAGCTCCCGTGAAGAGAATAAATGTTTTGACAAGAGAACGAAATGTTTTAACTGAACTGCTTTTTCTTCTTATCAGGCTTTATATAGTTCCTTGACGTCATATATCGAAAGGGCGGGAGTTACTCGTGAGACTTCCTACCCCTTTTTTCAAAATATCTCCTTCGTCGAAAGTTCTTTGACCGGAAACGGACAAGAAACCGACCCTTTTGTCTAAAAATTTACATAAAATTGGATTATTTTCTATTTTTTTCGCAGGTAGAGGGGAAAGAGAGAAAGAGAAAGTGCCCCCCTCTCTGAATCGTTTAGAATAGAAAACCGATCTGACAAAGATGATCTCGGTTTCGTTAAGTAATTTTTCGGTTTGTTTCTCTGAAATAGCAAACGATTTTTAAATTTGGAATTATTTATTGTTGGAATTGATTTTAGAAATAAAAACTGACATTCGTGAAAGGTTCCTTTCATATTTCAATGTCACTTTGGTATGTAATAACACACACACAGATTCAATCTTTAGTATTTCCATTAGAAGAATACTAAAGATTTGCGTATTGGTGTTTCGAGAAAGTTTTAAAAGTCAAATGAAATGATTCTTCATACGATTACAGAAACAATGGCAAACTGTTGTAAGGTATGCATTCTGAGAATATTGGAAATGCCTCATTGCGAGTCAAATTCCTTTTTTTTTTTGCTTTATCGTATTTAAAGCATAAGAAAAAAGACATTGCAATTTGATATCCAGATTTTGATTAAATTTCACATTTCAAACATTCTCAAATCAAAACAATTACAACATAAAGATTAAAATGAAATTTGCTTTTTCATATTTCAATGTATTATGACAGAACATAATTTCTTGAACGGCGAAGCACCACGTACTCTCGTGCAAGTTAAATTATATTTTTATTCTTTTTAATTCTTTCATTGAATGAGCCACTTTAGTATTGCAAACGATCCAAAAAAACTTTGTCCCGCATTTATTGTTTAAAAAAATATCACATTTCCTATTTATTTCATTCCATATAATCACGCGCACAAAATGACATTTTCCTCGGTTTAGTTTGCTGTAGTCATTAACTTATTTTTTAAATCAGGGCTTTTGTAAATGCAATGGCAACGCGTTACTAAAATCTGACACTCTGAAAAGCTCGTGGAGTAAATAACATTTTTATTTTTTGCCTATGGAATTTTATTGAAGCCAAAAAACCTCATTCCAAAAATAACATGTTCTGACTCGATCAAAAAATTCCCAAATTCATCGACTTCAAATATTTGAATTATCTCTGTCTGAATATGGTTTTACCCAGATATGAAATTTAGTATGCGACCATTAAACTAAAATTTAAAATTTTTTATCAAATTTTGAACGAAATTTTTCAAAAAAACGTCTGTTTTTAAATTCATCCTTGTCCATGCGAACTTAATAATTTAAAACTACAATGAACTAGATATATGAAATTTGGAATAATGTTTTATCATTAGTTTGAAATTTATGACTAAATGCATTAACGGAACGACTGCCCATTTGAGTACGTGAAAAGTAGCACTATAAACTCCATGGATTGTAAAGGGGGAATTTCAATACATATAATACAAAAATCATTTATTTGTTACAAGTTTTGGACCTAACATTTAAAAAGGTTAGTTATCTTTCTGCTTTACAACTTCATAATGTGTACATTATAATCTAAATAACTTTATTTGATACAACGTATCAAATAAATAAGATTCGGATTTGATATTCTAAAAATGTATATGCTTGAAATTTGAAAATTATTGATTTTAAACTGTAAACGATTATCCTCATCGTAACATGAATATATAAGGAACTTAAAAGGGAAAGACTTTTGTAGTTTTCTCCACCTCACATAAATGCAATAATTTTAAAAAAAACGATTCAAATCTTTCATTATAGAATGTGCAATGTTTTAAATTTTTCTTTGATGTACAAAAATAAACAGGCAGAAAATCTAGAAAAATGCTCTAAAAATCGATTTTCTGAATTTAGATAGCCTCAAGCTAAAATGTTTAGAAAAAATCTTATCTTTTTTTTATCATTAGCAAACATTATGTTATTTTGTAAATGAGGTCGATGAAGTCCGAGTACGGATAAAAACATCGACAACGATAAGCACATGTGGCGAGATTTGTAATTTTGTATCTTGCTTTTGGCTAGCAATATTTCTAAATGATTAAATTTTGAATTTAAATTTATAATGTTATATTTAATTAAGAAAATATAACCTTTCATAACCCCTTTTGAGAAATGAATAAAAGTAATTAATTTCGACCGATGAGCCCCCCAATAATAAGATTTTAGCCTATGAATCCTTGTATTTCTGGGAAAAAGATTCTATAATCTAATAAATATAAACGTCAATTTATTTAATTTACAGTATCGGATATAAAATAAAAACAGTTTTGGGGAATATACTTTTATTAGTGTACTAAAAAGTAGATTTTTTGCAAAAAAAATTATTTCCACTTTTTATTTTTTAAATTTAGATTTCAACATTATAAAAATTATGAAATCTTGTAATAAATATTTTTTCGAATAACAGAGAATGAAAAAATAATTTGCGTAATCATTTGAAAAATAAATCCTGAAAGTAGTAAAACACTATAATCTCATCAAGATTATACCGGGAAACAAAATTTCAAAATTCTAGCAAAACAGGAAATGATTGAAATATCAGTTATAAAATTTAACCCTTTCAAGTAGGATTGACAAAATTCTTTTAATACGTCATACATAAAATTTAACATGTTATTTTTTTATGGATGTGTATTTTTTATGCAGTTCTCAGTTGCTCATAGATATTTTTTAGCACAAAGACGAAATGTACAAAAGAAAGCTTCATGAAGATTTTTCGATTGATTGAAAATGACAAACAGAAATTTCAATTCAACAATTTAAGAGTCATCTTTCGTTGAACGATTTTTGTCTATCGCGGATATTTAAAACCATCGCAAGGATATGTAAAGAATTCTAAATAATTTTCCAATCATAATATAATCAGATTCTTCATCGTAATGTGATAGCAGAAATTCTGGAACCAAAGTTCAGGCTAATATTTTTTTAGTTCTAAAGTTTTAAGAAAATACTTTCACCAATAAAAAAAAGTTCATTTGACCAATGTCTAAATACTGGTATGTAATCGCCCATTACGATAAATTGGCCGTTGCAAGCGTTGTGGAATTTCAGACTAATTTATTTTAAAAACGAGTAATATAAAAAGTGAAAGTAAAGTAATTTTTTAAAATCAATTCCTACTTAGGTAAACAAAGAACATTTTTATTTTAGTTATTTTTATTAAATAATTAAATTTGTAGTTCTCGTGTTCTGCTTTTATTAAATAATTGCAATTGTTGTTCTCGTGTTGTGCTTTGCAACGGAGGAGGGGTGCAGTAACTTCTGAGGGTAAGTCATCGAACAGACTCTCCGACCCACCACGAAGGCACACGGATTAACCATAAGCACTGAATGACCGGATAGCCGCAACAGAAATTAGTGGTAATTGTGGTTGAGTCCTGATGGTCATCCCCGGCCAAGCTATAACCCTCCCCGAAGGGGGTACGTCCCGCCATCGATGGGAGGGAGTCTAACGCCCACCTATTAGTGTACCCATCGGGTTGGTGAGATTCAACCACCATATCGGAATCATTTCATCCCCAATTTCATCCTTATATTATATATATATATATATATATATATATATATATATAGTAGGAATTGAAGTGTCTAGAAGATGTCAATGCATTTGTATGTTGTACAACCCTAATATTTCTCCGTTTCGTTCTTGTTATCTTAAAATGAAAAGAAAATGATACAGAGCTATAAAAATTGTGTTTACTAGTATATGTGCAACATATGTTGTATAATAATCCATATTGAAATGCATGATATTTCCTGTTACATTGAGGTAACTCTGCTAATCATTTTTTATCAACTTGGTCATCTTTACAAGTATGCCAAAGGCAGTGCCAATATCGTGTGGAAAATATTTGTTGCCAAGTTACCTTATATCACTGTAAATAGTCCGTTGCACCAATTATAGTTTATCTTTGTACAATTAATTACAAAAATTAAGTAGAATTTCAACATTTATCATATAGTGAGTAGTTTATTAAGTTTTAGTTAGATTAAGGTTCCGTTGTAAAGCAACAGTAGGGATATTCTGGGACTGACCTTGTAATTTTGGATCATGGTCAGATGACAAGGAAGACACTTGAGCACCCCCCCCCCTTCTCCACACACACTAGTGGGGAGGAAGTTTGCTCCTGACGGATTTGACGTGTATCTGACCCCCTTGCCCGACGGTTCTTCGGTGGAATCGAACCAGAAATCCTAAGGTTCGAGATCAGAGGCTCTACCACAAAGTCACTGTAGCCGTCATATATAGTGATTAGTACTGAAATACAAGCAGTATGGGATTATACATTAACAAGGGCTGTTATAAGGTGGTTTATTTCTAAACCTTAAGACGGAATCACTTATTTTTATCTAAAGGCTTGCAAGTCACAATATCACAAACCAAAACGTTATTTAAAACTTCCGTTTCTTCCGATTTGCTGTGTGGAGATTTAACCATAAATATCGGAAATAAATATGTTCAAAACTTGTTTATGTATTCGCCAACTAAATAAATTTAGAAGCGCAAGAATGTCGGTTTTTAGCTTTCACTTAGAGTTCATGTAAGACTTGATAAAATTTATTCCGATAGTTACAAAACAAAGTTAAAGTATCGAATAATAAGTTTTCATGAAAACAGAAGAGAGAAAAAAAATATTTTCGATATGAAACAGCATGCTATTTTTATAAATTTCTTTTACCGGATGCTTCTTCTAAATCTCATTCTTGTTCAGCATCAGTCTATTTAGAATAAAAACTAAAAAAAAAAAAAGACACCAAATATAACTAAATCAATAAAAAAAAACACCAGATGCTGTCTTGGCACACTATAATTCTATTTAAACAGCTTTTCGAACAGCGAGAGATAGTGAGAGTTCCAAGCCAGGTGAGATAAAATAAAAGAACTTTTATCGTTTGCAGATCTCCATATCGATTTTTGCTCTCTGTGTAAGATTTCGTAAGCGATAATATCGTACTTTGTTTTCTAGTTCTTTTTTAATATTGGATTTCAAAACTAGGAGCTGCAGTATTTTATATATACTGTGTCAGTTTTTTTAAGTTCCACGTTCTTTTTTTATAACAGCGTTTTTTCTAATCTAATTTTTTAAAACTTCTCTGATAGTTGTCAAGCTGTTGTTCTTAGTTTTTTTGCCGATAATTTAATCCGACCATACTTATTTTAACACGATAATATGTAGCTGTTTGAATACTATTTGTATATTACATCATGTGTACATGGAAGAAAAAAAACTTTAAAAATGTCTTTCAGAATAGACAGTTGAATTTAGAACTACCAAAATGCGATACGTTTGTACAATTCTTGTGTAGTAACTGCTCATAAATTTTTTTCTAAATACATTCGAATACAAAATCCCTTTTTACATAAATTTGAAATCCAAACAATGATACCCCTTTATTTCAGAATAAATCTCTTCTTTAAATTTATACATTTTTAAAAATATGTCCGAGTAAATTTATATCATTTTTTGTTATTGTATTTATATTCATGCACATACGATGAAATTAAATTGATATTTTTAGTGTGTATGATAACAATTCAATGTGCATCAGTATAAAAATATATATTTCATTATTACAACAACGTAAAGATAGATGTTTAAAACAATCATACTTAATGTTTCTATAGGATCTACTTCTCCTTAAAATTTCGTTTCTTTAGTTAGCCAATAAGCTGGAAGATACGACACTTTTAAAATGTCAAAAAGCAGGAGAAGTATTTAACAGAGAAATAGCAACCAAACGATTCCAGAATATTAGTCAAAATTTTAATCAATCACAAGGAAGCTGAAAATAATTCTTCATAAATAGTTTTCTTTTGGACATTATGGATTTTTATTAACTCTATGACGAGTAACAACGATCTTGTTACATTTCACTATAGTCTGATTAATATACCAGGGCTAAATTTAACCCATTAACCTCATGAAAACATAATGTGCCTTTAATGTTCATAGCCTGTAGGCAGGTAAACATTTTTCGAACTATCTGATCCCGAACTGTTTGCAGAAACGGCTGTTCGGATAAAAAGCAAACACACATTAAACCAGCAGTGTCAACACAAGTCGAGTACACGTTCATTACTTGCCAGCACGCGAGCGGTGCTCTCATTGGTCGACGTTATCAATAGCACGCCTTTTAATTGGTTCTTTTTCTTCCGCAATTAGTTTTTAATTTGAGAAGAGGAACGCTGGAAAATTTCGCCTGAATGGATTCAGTAATTACTGAATCTCTTATCTTTCAACTGAGGCTTTCATATTGAGTTCAAGAAATGTGACAGTGAATATTTTTTCTTCTTTCTTTTGAGATGGGAAAAGGATAGTTTTCTGAAGAATGGGTTTAATTATTTATGACAGAGGAAATGAAATTTATCTTTCTTTTAAAAAAATAATTTAAATGATGGCGGTAAAAGTATGATGGAAGGGAAGATTTAATTTGGTAGGATGGGAGAATTTCCGGTTGAAGTAGAAGTTATTATTTTGGATGATCATCTTTAGTACATTTAATCAGTTTTCAACTTCTGTACACGAATAAGTTTTCTTAAAAAAATTCAATTAAATTGAAAATCGGAAATATAATTGTTACCAGATTTTTATTTGTATACTTCAATATAAAAAAGGCTTTTATAATATTTTGATAAAAATGAATGTTGCATTTTTTAATTAATTATGTTAAGAAAATCGAATATGTGACAAATATAGCCTAAAATCCTTTGCACACTTTTAATTTTGATGTAAATGCCAAACAACAAAAGCAAACCATCCAGCAAGGTGCATCTCTACCATATTTGCGTTAATATACATGAAAATATGCATAAATTTGGTATCTTTTTCAGATTTCGGAAGTTCTAAAACGTTAGTGAAATTAAGGACGAATTTTAATTTGATTCTTTCGATGTTTGTTAGAAACACAGACGACTGAAATTTTTGTAACTATGCATATTAGAAAAACTAAGCTAATATTATAATAAATCATTAAATACTTTTCACAATTAATACTGATAACAAAATGTATTAAAAAGGCAATGAACCTAGTTATAAACTAAGAATAAGTGGAAGTTTACTTTTAATTATTTTTCCAAACTTTTTATGTTTTTTTTTACAGAAAGTGAAACTGTTGTCAAATTTCTAATAGAAAAATTTTATTAAATTAATTATTTTTGAGCATTTATTTAATGGATTATTGTTAATTTTAATTTCTTTTATATTCATGTATAATTTTTTGAAATTTAATATAAGCTCTCTTCAAAATCCAGAAATTTTTATGTTAACTAACATTTATCTTGCTATAAATACGATAGGTTGGTGTAATTAACTTTTGATGAAACAAATATAGTACTTATGTATTATACCGTCCAAATTTATCGCCAAATTTGAAGTCATCGCCAATGAATTGCTAAACCGCAAAATTAGGGTTGGTGTTATCCGTTGATGGGAGGAGTGGTAAAACAGTGTTATCCGTTGAGCTTTATTGCCAAATTTAAATCCGTCGCCAAAAAGTTACGAAACCATTGGCGATCATTGACGAAGACGGTATAATACGTAAGTACCACAAATATTATATATGCCAATTCAAATAATTTTACTTTTATTAATAGAAGAACCATTCATTCGTTTGAGTATGGACGTACTTCTTGAATTGCAATTTTATGGCAGACTTGATGCATTTTTCACCTTCTCAATCATCATTTATAAAACTAAAAGCTCCCAGTCTAATGTCATTCGTACAAAATTGCATTCAAAATTAAAGAAAAATTCTGAAACAGAGTTCTCACTCCAAAAGAATGTTTCTTATCGAAAATAAAATACACTTTGAATTTTCATTACGATATTATACTATAATACATTCAGAATTCAAACATTTTAATATTATACTGTAGACAAATATAAAGTCTGTTTGAAAATAAATAAGCAACAGCACAAAATAAACACATGGAAAAGGGACCGAATTTCATAATTTTGATTGAGTAATAAGTGAGATATTAATGAACGGGGATGTGTAAAACTGAGCGACAGTGTACAATAGTATATATGGTCAGCCAATATTGCACATCAGACAATGAAAACGATAAGCCAAGGCCAGCATCAAATAATTCAGTGATCCTTGTCTTTTTTGTTCGGGGTAACTCAAATGTTGTGGAAGGAATTTGGGTGATTAACTAGATATCTTTCCTGCGCATAATCAAACCAATCAGATCTTTTAATCCAGAAAATAAAATATTTATCTTTTATCAATTCATATTCATTTTACTCTCAATGTAACAGCCAGAAAAAAAAAATCAATTATACATCTGATTTCAAACACGGCATAAGTTTTGTTCGAAAACAAACATTGACAAGATTCAAGAATAAAACACTTTTTCTCGCCGTTCACATCAAAATCTTGCCAAAATTTTATAATGCTTCGGTTTTACTAGATTTGGCAGGAAATCACCAATTCTGATGATAAACCATAAATTTTCAAGACTTGTTGAAACATATAACATAACAACATATAATAATGTATGGAAAAAATAACTTTTTAAAATATATGAAACAGTAATCTATATATTTTATTCAAAAAGGGAAATCTGAATATTCATATTACGTTAATAAACTTCATTACAGAATATAAAAAAGTGTCAGGAAAAAAAAAATATACAGAAAGTGTGATAAACGGTAAAATTTCTTTCCAGTGATAGTTTTATCACAATAAATATGATTCAAGCTTAAGAATGCATATTTACCACCTTTTATCCACTCGCAAAATCTTCCAAATATTCGAGAATTTTTTAGAATTGTAGAATTGTTTTGGCAAGATGACGGTTACTTCCCAAATGCTTACTCCAAATACTATCAAACATTTGATTCCATTATTCCACAGGTCATTACCACCTGTCCGGAAAACAATGCCGGCATTTTTACAGTTATCCCCATTTGACAAGTTCCACCGAAATCCCATTCAGTTGTCCGATACTTTTCCTGTTACTCATTCCGGAAGTGTTGTCTCAGAATCCTTTTCCGAGATCCATTTTCAGTGTCGCTTGATTAGCAGCGATTGAAACAGCTGCCCTGACTCAGCGGAAGGTTTTTTGAAGTTCAATGACTTTCGGAAGCGAAGTATCGAATAACAGGAGTACCGTGACAGACGATAAAATTAACGACCACCAGACAAAACAGGAATAATGGTGACAACAAATGGGAAAAAGATTTCCTTTCAAAACATTTGACCCAGGCAGATGGCAACGGTGGATGATATCATTTACAAACAATATTCTTTCACAGGAAGGATATTGTTTGTAAATGAGATGAAAATGGGTGTTTTGCACTTGTCTCCACAGTGGCGACGCTTCTGAAGATAGTAATATAGACAATGATAATACAAAACAAGGAAATGCCTAAAATATGTTATTTCCACCAATTGGTAGCTGAATCAATAAGCACTGATAATAATCTAAGGTCTTTCTTAGCGTCAATGCATTAGGGATGTCTCAGACGGTTTATAATGTCAGATTTTGAAGATTGATATTCCAAACTAGAAAATTTTTTAGGTTATTTTTAATAAACATAGTGATATCAATAGAAATATTTAGAATGCCGATAGATTTTTTAGAAACATCCTGAAAAATCATTTCCCCTTTTGGGGTCGCCCCGGGAGGGCACCTCGAAATGAGGATGAGATGCTTCCGACACGGTGGTTACCAACATGGAAGGTACACTAATGGGTGAGGGTAGGCTTCTCCCACCGATAACGGGATGTACTTCCTATGAAAAGGGTTGTACCGTGGCCGGTGATGGCCATTAGGACTCGACCACAGTTCCCGCCACTGATGCTGCTGCGGTCCTATCATTCAATTTTATGTTTTAAATTCATGTGCCTTCATGGCGGGTCAGACAGTCTGGTATGACTTCCCCTTCTTGCGAATTTGAAAAATAAAATATCAGAAGTTCTTATACATAAATAAAATATTTTCGTATGCAAATGAAGAAAATTAATCTGTAAAAGAGTAAGTTTTGCGAATATACAGAGAAGCCTGAGAAAGAAAGAAGTACTCTTTTCTCCATTTTGTGAAAATATTGTAAGCAATCAATGATGTAACAGCGGAAGAGAAATGAATGTACAGAATCCTCGTATAGAGGACTCTATAGAGATTAAACGTTAATGCATTTATATCATATCGTAAATATCATAAAAGGAAAGAAATATTAATTAGGTGCTTAATAACGGGGAGATATATGTAGGCCTTGGGTAGGTTTCGGTACTATGTAAATCAAAAGCTGTTATGTTTATATCTATTTTTATAGTGAAGTACGATGATGGGACGTTAAAATGCATCATCTTCGGGCGACTCTCTACGACTCTGTAGTGAATGTGTTAATGAATAATGAAATTGTTTTCAATGCAGTATAACAGAGTACGTTTTAGAATAATTTTACAATTAATGTTTGAAATACTAATCACATCTCAGATCATAATAATTTCAAAAATGGTAATACATTAACCACTTGAAATACTAATTTATTTAACTTTCCAATTTGATAATTCATCCTATTTTGGTAACTTATTGTTAATTTGATTTTTTAAAAATTATATATGGAGCATTTGGGACACCAAATCGTTTCATATTGATTTTTTTGTATTTAAATACTTAATTCTGTGGCTTAATTGCAGACTTAAAAATAAAAATTCAGTAATTCGATGCGTGTGTCAGACACGTCATTGTATACGAAGTGGTTAATTAATTTTGATAAAAATTATTTGATAAAATTACGCGAATTATTGGCTGTATAAGTTGACACAGTTTTTATTTAAGTTAAAAAAGGCTCTTCCTTGCTATTAATAATTAAATATCTACATTTATTCAAAATAATTCCTCCAAAGAGCTAAAATATTTTTTGATCAACAAATAAATTTCGCAAAGAAAAAGAAGTAATTTAGAAGCAATCCAATTTTCAAACCAAAGTTGTTACCTGAGTGGGTATAGATCCTTAAATTTATCTAGCAAAACAAACATCAGTCTGAAGGAGCAACATCTGGCAAATATGGGAGATCGAGTTACACAATAAAGTCATGAAGAGTTTCTCAAGTTTTGAAACATATCAATGAACATTGTCAAGTTATGAAACAATTTTATTAAGTCTTTCACCTTATTTTGAACATTTATCCTTCAATGTTTTCTTCAAACTGTTTTTATCTTACTTGGTTCATCATTTATGGTTTCATCAAGTAATGATCTCAAATCTGCAAATTTCTTTAGTTTACCTCATTTGAATAGAATATGCATATCATTTGTATTAAAATCATAATTTAAAATTTTTTCAAAACCATTTTTGGAAAGTTGTATTTGTTGGTAAATGTCCATCATAAATGCCCAATAACAACCATTATATTTCAATGATAGGGTTGATACGGTTCATTTTCAATGAAATAACGTAACATAACCTCCCAAAACGATATGTTTTATAATCTATGAATTAATATTAATCAAAATCTATGAAATAGCATTAATCAGAAGTTACACACTAATTTTTAACAATTTTTATGCATTACTTTTCAAATAAAACTTTTCTGATTAATTAGAAGGCAATTAGTACAATTAAAATCAATTAAAACTGAAGGGCATTATATTTTTATAATTAATAAATTAAAATTATCTTTTATATAATATATTTAACATAACATATTAAATCAGAATACATAACATTCTAAATAGAAGCTTTACTCTACAAAACAATTCCGATACTATTCTATACTGAAGATAGATAAAAAATATTTATTTTATAATTCTTACTATGATTCATTTTGTTTTAGTTTTAAAAACATAATCCACAAGTTTTTAAAACATAATCCTTATTTTTTTGGCATTTTTAATGACTTGTAATATTGCTTTTAATTGACATTTCCGTTTAATTGAGTGTCTATAAAATATTACGTTCGTGTATATGCTAAGTCACAGCAGATCAATTTTTTACTAAAAAAATAGCAAGTACTAGATATGTAACCAGTAAGGCATCAAAATAATCCTTAACCCTTCTAAGCTTCATATCGGAAATATTATTGAACTTGCAAAAATAAATATCAAAAACAAATTTCTCTCTCTGCTATTACGCACACTCGATTAACTGGAGAAAATAGAATACAGGATTTAGGCAAGACGGTCTGATATCCTATTTATAAAAATGGAAATCGCCTGGAAACCTTTTCAGCATCGTAAGCATATTCTCCATCATTATTGTTTTCGAATCTCTGCAGTGAACTGGAATTCTCTATCACGGCATCGATGATCGAAAAGGATATTTATCGAAACAATGCATGGATGATAATCGATTTTTGGGGATGGGAAAGATGGGTTTTCGGAATAAACCAATGAACGACATATATTTTTTTCATCGTTGGAGGGTGCGTTATCTTCCGATTGGGAGATATTTTTTTTCTTCTTAAACAAAATTTTGTTCGCAATATAGGAATGATAGGAATTCGATTTGGCGTTCGAAAAGAATGATAGTTACCATTTGTTCAATCCACAACAACAGAAGTATCGGACTTTCTCGTATGCTTACACAATATGGCGTATTTCGTTCTTAACTTCGTAGTAAGATAAAATATAGAAGGTTTTAAGGATTCTTTCTTCTTAACGATCTGTTCCAAAATCTATCTATCTATCTATCTATCTATATATATATATATATATATATCCCTGTTTTAGAACTCTCTCTCCGAGTTCAAAAAACACATTTTTGGAAAACATTCATTTGACTTTAAGTGACAAAGATAACAAATAAATTCTGAGCTAGAAAGTTGAAATTTGATACATAGCCTAAATATCAAATTTTCAGATTTCCATCAAATTTTGAATATGTTTCGTGGAAGTCTGTCTGTCTGATATAAGTTAATTCGATAATTATAAAACTATGAAAGGCTAGATAGATAACATTCGGTATAGAGATGCGACATTTGTAAGAGTCAGTACATACCCGACTTTCCGACCCGTACAAAGACAAAAGAATAAATCATAAAACTGAATGACTGGACTGGCAACAACAACACTGGTGGGAACTATGGTTGAGTTATAACGGCCATCACCGGTCTCGGTACAATCCTTCCCGTAGGAAGTACGTCTCGTCATTGATGGGAGGAGCCTCACCCCCACCTATTTGAGTACGTTCCAATGTGGAAAGATTTAATCACCATGCCAGAAGCTTTTCATTCTTATCTCGTGGTTTGCTAATGTATGCAGTTATTAGTAAAGAAATACTTTTTTTCTTCAATTACACGAGCAAACGATTCTCATGTGTGAGAGTACGAAATAAAAAATTGAACTTTCATGGTCTTGTCAAATTCCACAATTTTATGCGAATGAGAATATTAAATAACATGCGAGAAAATTTTAGAGAAACCACTTTTTTTGGGTTTACTTTTCGCTTTCACATACACTTAGACGGACTGACCGACAGAGAGTCAACTCTATGTTGAATTCCCGAACCCAATTCATATTTACATCATTATAAAATGTACGACATATTTAATTTCTTCAATATTTTGCATTTTTGAGTTGTCACACATGGACAGATATACCATGCAGAAATACTTATTGATGATTTTCGTTCTTAATTCGATAAGAATCTTCAATTTCGGTGAACGGATCATATATTTATTTCATTCGTATAGTTCGGGAATGGGCAAATTAAGGCTCGCCTATTTTAAAATAATAATAATAAAGAAGAAAAAAGAAATTGAACATTAATCGCAAAGAGTCGTATTTATCACAAAACATAGCTTTTAGGAATACAGTCATGACTTTATTTATTGCATAAGCATAAAAAAACTTATTGATAGTTTTCGTGATCAAATATATAAAAACGTTTTTGAGCTTCATTGTGAGTTTAGAATAAAATATATTGGTCTGACAATTTTTTTCCTATTCTTAAAATCTTTTCTTATTCCCATCTAGCTAGTGGCTAATGTACTATCGTGTAATAGACAATTAGTCGTCGTGTAATAGACCAAAAAAAAATGTTTTGAGGGAAGTCTAAAAACGAAAGATTTACCAAAATTTTTTGACGATAATATTACTTTCTTATTTTTTATTTTATTCTTAAGTATTCTCAAAGTATGGTACTCCAGAAAATAATACTAAAAAATAAATTCCTTCCGATATTTATTGAATGTCTTCCTTCCTACGCTTCTTTTTTACTACCATGCGGAATATTTTAAAGAAGTCGCATTTTTTAATCCAGCTTTGATGGTGGAATTGATGAAATTATCCTTTTTCTACTCTCTGAAATTCTTTTTTTGAAGTCATTAACGATTTTTAAATGCTTTCTTTCATTTGCATCCATTCATTATGAAAACTTTCTTTGTTAATATTGTTACAAACCTGTAATGTTGTTTCCCAGCACGATTAGTTCAATCACTGGAAATGATTGACAATCAATTTACAATAAGCTTTGTTGGATTCTAATCGGATGCCGAATAAGTGATCTCAAGGATTGGCGATAAACTTCCATTTGGCGACTTTGATTACAAAATAGATAATAGATTTTTCGAGAATTTTGGTGATAGAACCAATAGGAACTGAGATATGCTTGATTGTTCCAGAATCTTCTCCGCCCTGCTCCGGGAATTATAAAAGACCGATACTCGAGTCATGTAGAGAATCGTTGAGGGAGTCAACGACGAATAGTTGGATCAGTCGAGCGAAGAGCAAGCGACTGTGTGTGGACCTCAAGCGATTGCAGAATTAAGCTGTGTGCCGAGTCCTGGTGTTTATTGTAGAAGCAGCATCGAGTCGTGTGAAGAGTAGCCAGTCGTGTAGTAGTAAGTCGGCAGTTGTATACAGCTACAGCAAAAAGACAGTGGAGCATGCTTTTGTTGAGACTGTAAAGAGTAGCTGCGAAGATTTCCCCCCTCCTTCTAAATTCTGTCTGATATTTTGTGTGCTGTTATTGTTATTATTACCTATTACTACTTTTGAGCTGCATTTGTTATAGTGTGGTGTGGCGCCTGTATTCGTCTCGGATGTTTATTTGTTGTCTGCGTATTCTTGTTTTTGTATTTAATAAAAATCGTCGCTTGTTACTAAAGGGCTGTTTCTTCATCGCCTAACAAATCGAATCTCTCTCCTGCTGGATTCTATCTGCCTGCTTTGAGTGCTGTGGTCGATTACTACTTGTGGGCTACTGTCTGCTGTAGTGTGCGGTCCTGTTTTCGTCCGGGCTGTACATATATGTCGTCTTTGTGCTAGTGTCTTCGTGTAAATAAACTTCGTTGTTGTTCTTTTACTGAGGCCTGCTGATTGTGTTTTCACAACATACACCCACTATAAACGTACCTGTTGTGAAAATTCTGAAACTCACCATATGCTAGGTTACTTAACTTATTCATTAAATCAATACACCCATTTCATATTTTAAAATTGATATTTTCACACGGCGATTTCCATATTGCGTCGCAATTATCTTTTAAAACTAGAGTGACAATATATTTGCCAGCCAATATCTAAATAATCTTAACAATGCTATGAACAAATTAATAACAACTTTCCGAGAATTCCTAAATACAAAACTGCTTATTAAACTGTTGCCAAAAGGTTAGGAGAAATCAACGATTATGCAATAAATGAATCGAAGCGTGCTTCTCATAAATTTGATTAACAGTTTCATATCACCTACTAATTAAATTGAGGGTTTAGATTGGAATTCGGTTGAATAATGTTTAGATTTATTGACGTCACATTTCGAAGTTTGGAATGAATGAGTGATTGGATACATTTATCAAATCGCCATCGGTGTATTTTACAAAATGGAACAATTATACGGTCGAATTAGAATTTCAGAATGGATAAAAACAAGTAATAAAAAAATTAAGTAAATTCCTACTTCAACCCACAAAGAAAAATCTCATTTATTTTCTTTCTATTAAATAATTACAATTAATATAAATAATGGATCAAAAAATTATGTCTGACCAAAACAAAATCCATTTCGTATACTTTGAAAATAAAACAGAACAGACTCAGAACACACTCACAATTGGCTTTGAATTTTCGATGACAATTGAGGCAACGCAAATGTGTGAATTTTTTACGCTAGTTGGGTAAACGCAATACAGGTTAGAAATTTTTAATTTTCTTTATTCTGTATTATTTTAATTCGAAAGTAATTCAAAATGAACCCGAAATATTTTTAAAAATTTAAATACATCAAACAAAATCTTTTGAAATAATCGTCCGAAAACATGTTAAGCCTAACCTCATTAGCACGGAGGAAAAAATAAAATGAATTCTTTACTTATCTGGCGGTGGAGGATTTTTGGAGAGAAAGCTAG
>JAOUZG010041737.1:3018837-3052241 GCA_026289955.1 Argiope argentata
ATATATATATATATATATATATATATATATATATATATATATATAGTCTGAGCTATAAGTAGGAATTAAAAAAAGGTCAAAATTAAGTTTTTATTTGTATATAAGATATATTTAGTTATTAAGATACTTTTAATATTATTTGTTTATAAATGTAAATTTATTCTTGTTTTTAAATCAATTACATTTTCCTTGTTTGAACTTCGCAAGAGTTATTACTAAAATGTCAATTTTATTTTTAAAAGATCCTTATACAAACCATCAATACAGAATCAACAAAAATATTTCAGGTCTAACTCATTAATATATGGAAGCTTCAGGGTATTGGATGCCAAAGCCTCTGTTTTCTGACATTCTTAATTTTATTTTTTAGTAAAAACATTTTCCTAAAATGATTTATTATTGATTTTTCCATAATTTTTCTTACTTTTTTTCCCAAATACTAACATTTCTTAATTTTTTTTTACTTCCCTCGATTTTAACTTTATACAAAAGAAATTCATTGAAATCAGTACTAAAGGGGTTAAGAAAGCCTTATGTAATCAAAATTGTTAAATCCAAATTAATCAAATATCTATCAAATAAATAAATATATGGCCAAATCAAGCACCATTAATAATAACCAAATTTACTTAGAAGGTTGAGAATTTCAAAGAAAAAAAACTTAGGAATTGTTGTCAATGGCACTTGCCATGGACAAGCTCGCCGATGCATTAGCGAATTCAAGCCGAATGAGGGTCCCTTGTTTTCGGACTAACGCCAACTAGGGCCGAGCGTACGACTTAGCAACTTACTCAAATTTGCTTGCACAACCCCTTTCTACAGGGGGGCACATTCATACACCTCACAGATAGAAAACAGAAGAAGATAATGGCTAATGCAGGGGCATACGGAGCAGTTGCTCTGGGCTCCCACATAAAAGCCCCCTCCCTCTCCCAATGAAATAGAAAGTTTATTTTAAATTTAATTCTTTAATAACTTTTTTTTAAACGAAATATCTATATAAAATATCTATATTTGCATTGATATTTAATTTATGAGATTTAAGGTTTCATCTAATAGACAAATGCTTGAGATAGTAGCAGAAAAGCATTCTAATATAAATCTAGCCTTAGCATTTTGACAGACTGCATTTTAAAGTCAATGATTAAATGTGGTACTTCGAGTTAAGACTAAGAGTTTTTTTTTTAAGTTTTAACTTTAAATCACATTTTGAATGAATTAACAATGAATACCATAGACAAGTTTTATGTACGGTTTCTTCATTACTGAAGTAGTGAAGTAGAGGGGGAGGGGGCAAAGAAGTTTTTGCCCTGGGCCCCAATTAGGCTAAGTACTTGCACAGAAAAACAACCATGCCCTAACCGAAACTCGAACCTGGGAGGTCTAGATCACGGAGAAGACACACAATCCATGTGTCAGTTCGCCGGCTAAACTTAGGAGTAAAAATTAAAACAATAATTGAAAGTTCAGTAATGTTTTTGGGAAGTTTCGTTTTCAGGGCGACCATTATAACGCCTTACAGCCCAAAAACATACTCAGTGAACAAAAACAGGATAAAAGGAATTTTTATGGAACAGTTTGTTTTCCTAACCCAGATGCCGAGCCTAACAGGAACACAATCAAAACATATTGGGCTGTAATTTTATCTCCAATAATAATTCCTTTTCTCATGAGGACGCCAAGTACACAGTCCCACATAATACACAAAAATAGCGTCCCTTTTGTTTGGCGTGAAAGATGAATCAACTTCGCCGGTGCTGGCAGGCCTCATCTGGCGTCGGATAAGTGACGCAAATCAAGCACCAAAGTGGAAAACCGTGCTTATTGGCGGAGCCAGTCATAATAATGTGTGCTTTCCGAATGACCAGAGGGTCAGGGGAAGGAAATAACATCTTCACTTCCGGCGCCGCGGCGATGTTAATAAATAACGCCAAGGAGCTGAGATGTTCTGGGCCTCCCTTTTTTTGTTTTCTTTCGCGGTTGAGTTTAACCAGAGCAGAGAAGTTGATGGAGATTTCGGTTTCTTTGGCGGAAATGCGATATAAATGTGGCGAAACTAGTTGGAGTGAATTTTTTTGGGATGTCGTTGTGGAATTTGTTGATTGATTAGATGATAGATAAATATTTAGAGGGAGAAAGATGGAGATATATCAGTTTCTTTTTATAGAGTGTGTCCATTCGCTGTGACAAATATATACTTGTGAAGGAAAAGAGGGGTACACTAATATATCATCGACTGCGACTTTATACCAGATTGTTTAGATTTTATCTAGAGCAGGACTAAAATTCCTTCACCCTCATTTTCAACCTCTACACTCCAGTAAAAAAAGGAAATGATAAAAAGAATGTAAAAGTAATTTTCCCTAAATTCTTTGACACGAAAATAATTTCCTTACTTAGTTCTACAAAAAAGGAAGATTAATAAAAGAATATACATAAATGTTTTGAAACCACTTTACAGTGAGCATGTGTTCAAAAACGAACTATATAATAGCCGATTGCAGGATAAACTATAGTGAGCACAAAAAATTCAAACTCCAAATTTTGAAACATCTAAGTTCTAAAAACACCTTTTTGGAAAATATCTGTCTATCTGAGACAAGGATAACTAAAAAATGGTTTCAACTAAATGGTGGAAGTTTGATATACTGCCTGAACTCAAAATTTTCGGATTTCTATTAAATTTTGAGCAGTCTGTTCAACGGAAGTTCATCTATCCGGTTGTTCGAATCTAAATTAACACGATTTTTTGAACGATTAATAGCCGGTATGCGATTAATACATAAGTAACAGAAAATCAATTATTAATTTCAGACACATTTTTCCGACGGAATGAAACCAAAATCTGGCATACAACTAAAAATGTTCTTGGCAAGTTTCATCCATTCATTTAAATCTTGGAGATTTTGAATTAGCCTATTAGATGCATGCAGAGATACAAATGTTCAAATGGTTAACCCTTTGATATATTTAGTTTGTGATTTGATAAGAATCTTATATTCTATATATTAAACCTGCTTACAAAGTTTTACCAATCTAAATTTCAACATTTTGTTATGTGCGCTTGTATTCATAGCCGGACAGTCAAATTTCCTGAGATTGGAGTTCGTTCAAGATTTCTTTGAAATCAGCCAGTTTGATGTGAAACTTGCATATCTCTGTCATCCAACGAATTCTCTAGAGGGTTTTGAGTTATTTTTTCATAAATTGCGAAATTCCAAAAATGTGTTTTTGAACTCGAGCAGGTATAAAAACTAGGATATTAAGTAAAATCTCCAGTTTGAAGATTTTGACGATTACATTACTTTTTCTTCGTAAAACTTCATTTATGAAGAAGTAACCACAGCATGACTACTCTGAATTGCCAATAAAGTAAAGTGATTAAATAAGACTGATTAGATCATCGTTACAGTGTTCGCGGAAACTAAGGTTAAGTTTTAAGGGTCATCTCCGGCCACGATATAATGCTTCCTGTAGGAAGGACGTTCCATTATCGATGGGAGGTAGGAGACTCCATTTCTGTGTCCATCACGGTAGCGGAAACCAACCACCATACCGGAAATTTCTCACACTCATATTTGAGCTGCTCTTCCCATCCCTCTGATCAATGATACAAGAAGATCCGGTCGGTAAACAAGGTTTCCCGGTCAATACCCGGTTGGTAAACAAGGATTCATCAGGGCTGCGAATAAGGCCATTCGAATGGTCTCGTTGGTACACGCATGGTATCAGAGTAAGAGCCCTGGTGACTCCCTGGTTCGGGGCAGTAGTAGACGAGATATCAAACTGCTCTCACCCGTTTCCTTGATGACCATCTATTATTAATAACTTTTGTTTTAATTTGCTAAACAGTTTGAACTCTGCACTAAATGTTCTCCTGCACAGGCCTCTCTTGGCCCCATTTTATTATGTACGGGGCTTACCAGGCAGGACATGGCTTATGATACCCTTTTGGTACTGGACTTTCTCAGGGTGAAGGAGTTCATAGACCTGATCTAGCTCCGCTGGTCACGTGTATGAGAAACAACAGCAAAAACAACAGGATTCATAGAAATCAGTGCATGATAATGCAAATTAGGAGCTTTAATGTTATGATTCTTTTTCAGGTTCATGCCAATAGATGGCGTTTCTGTCAAGCGATACATTTTTTGTTCGTTCTTTTGAATCTCGAAGTTCTGTTGAAGAGAAGATTCTATGGTGGAGAAGTGACAACCAATGCAATTGTGAGAGGTGCCCTAACCTGTAATAATCAACTGGAGACGACACAGAAGGGGTGCACAAAATAAAACGGTGTTCACCAACTAGAGTTATTACAAAGTGCATCTAAAAAGTTCGGTGAATGGATGGATAAACCAAAAGCAACGTGAATGAAAAATGCGCCCATGCGCATGCGCAAGGAGAAACCTATGGAGAGACGCCACGTAGCAAATAGCGCAATAAAGTGATGCATATTAGTCTGCTACGTCCAGTCGAAAGATGTGTGTGCAAAAACTCACAGCAAATTGAAATGGAGCAATGGATTAACATCAAATTCTGCTACAAACTTGGAAAAACAGCCACAGAAACGCGCGCAATGTTGATTCAAGTGTACGCAACAGACTCCGTGAGCAGAGAATGCGTTCACGACTGGTTTAAACATTTTCGGGGGGGGGGGGAAGTCCATCGACGATGAGCCTCCTTCGGGTTGAACCATAACAAGTGTGACAGGCAACAGCATCGAGCGAATGCGACAGATGCTGTTGCAAAATCGCCGACTGTCTCTACGATGGATATCGGAGGAATTGGGGATCAGCAAGGACAGAGTTAGAACTATCGCTCACAAATATTTGGGTAAGCGCAAGATCTGTTTCCGTTTTCTGCCGCACTCATTGATCGACGAACAGAAGGACAGACGCATGCACAAAGCTGGATATTTCATCGTTGCGTGAGACCAATATCCAACCTTTCTGAAAATCATCGTCAGAGGAGATGAGAGCTGGTGCTACCAGTATTTCAATTTGAGGCGAGTTTTTGTACACACACCGTTCGACTGGCCGTAGCGGACTAATATGCGTCGCTTTATTGTGCTACTTGCTACGTGACGTCTCTCCATAGGTTTCTCCCTGCGCATGTGAGTAGGCGCATTTTTCACTCACGTTGCTTTTGAGATATCCATCCATTCATCGAACCTTTTAGACGAACCATGTATTTGAAGAAAACCTATAACGCTTAAGTCATTTTTTTCTCATAATAAAAACACTATAACATTTCAATCTGAGAGCATGTTAAAAGATACTAGCAACAGAATTAATTTTCTCTCTAATTTCTAAACATCCCCAATCCTTTGTATCTAAATAATAATAATAATCTTTTTTTATAACACTCTGAATACAAAGATTGCAAAACTCATAAATGTAATTTTATTTACAGGTTTATGTTATAGAGTCGTTATTGATAAGTAGAAGTATATTTATTATTTTTCTAATTGAAAGAGTAACGCAAGACAGTGCATTTAAATAGTGGTTATTCAAATTTAATTACAAAATTAAATTTTTTGTTGGATAATATAGAATTAAATATAATTTACATGATCATAAAAAATTACTAAAATACATTTATTATATCCACCTAAAGCGGTTATCGTGCAATACAAGATATCGTGATTTTTCTCAATATATTGAAATAAGAGTTTAAAATTCTAATCGCGTGCATAACTAACATTCACCCCAAGGGAAAGGGATCGACATAAATATAATAAAAAATTTTGAATTAAAAAATATATATACTATTTAGAGAGTTCAGTTCTTTGGATAATAATATTCTATCTGTTTCAGAGACTATTTTTTATTTTATTTATTTTTGATGTATTTTTTGAACTGAAATTTTTTTCTGTTTTCCCATTTTCGATGAATTTATGTCGGCCGAGGGGAATACTAGATATTTTATTACCGCAGAAAGTAAAGTTTGTTTTTAATGTCGCCCCAATTTTTAGAGATATATGATGAAAATAAACAAACCATGTTTTAAATGAAAATGTATTCGTAACAAATAGAAAAAGAATCGGAATTGATGTGATATGTTATGCGCCAAAATGTATTTACGGAAACGAGAAAATAAATGATATTAATCAGTTAACTAGGGAAATTATTTCGTAGATTATTTCTACGAATCATTTTTCGTAAATCTACTAAAAATATTTCTATCGTCAATAACATTATTTTTATAAATTTATTTTACGGTAGATATGCAATAAAAATATATAAATCTTTTTAAAAACAAAAATGGCTTAGGTTAAAAAAAGGGCACTTACTACATAAAATAAGAAATTCATAGCAAATAATACAATGCATCGATTATGTAATAGTTAATCACAAACTCGAAGATGATTCGATATGCGAATGTCAGCCAATCATAAAACACACAGCATGCTTTAGAGAGCGTGCGAGTTGACAGCGGTTTAATTCATCCAACTAATTAAGGCCGAATTATAAATAAACGAAGATAAGTGAAGCTGTCTTCATGCAGATTTTATTTCCGAAATTCGTCCTCAGTTATATTAGCATGCTAAAATAACAGCTGAAATGAAGAGTTTCAGTTTGCCAATTTGTTTATATTGGATTCGAGAAGAAAATAAATCTCTGAAGGTTTTCTAGAAACTGAGGAATTAATTTATTGATATTTTCTGTGGCATATCAATTTATTATCTCTAAATGATAGGAAGGCAAGAACATTTGTTTCCGTAAATACGATGAACTACTTTGGCAAACATTTTTGGAAATTCATTAAAGAACAAGCGTCCAATTAGACTTATCTGAATTGAATACGTACTATCTGCGTTTTTGCAATGTTGTAGAGACTGAAGGAACTTTAAGGCATTGCTTTAGATCTCGCGTTGACTCATGTTTCTTGATAAATAACTTGTCTAATAAGCATTTCGTTTTGGGTAAAAAAGTTGCTAAAAATAACAGTTTTCCAAAGAAAACATTCTTCTTGAAACAATTCAATTTCAACTCATGTGCTCACTCATCTACGAAGGTTGTACACAAATCGAAACTTTTTTTTTTATTGATAATCGGGTGAATTTATGTCCCTTTAGAAACCAGTTTTATTTTGCTAACTAACTGCTGAGCTTACTTTTACCCTTTGCACTCCCAAGTTGAGAGATTCGCCGTCTTGCATTATTAACACGATTTTATTTAATAATAATTATCTTAAAAGCCATATAAGAAAAAACCTCAGTAAATTAACTTTTATATTAATTAATCCACCAATTTAAAATTTTTACAATTAATCCATTAATTCTGAAATTTTTTTTATCATTCAAACTCCGTCTTTATTTTAACAACTCAGTTACGATTACTATTATTTTTCTATTGGAAATAAAATGTTGAGTTGGCAAATTCTTGTTCAAAATTATACAAGTTCCAAATACTCTCTAAAGGTCTTTCTTCTTTTCGCCTTCCTATTGAATTTTCTATGCTACACCCGCCATGGAGTGGACCAAAATTGTTCACTACCTTCTCACATATATAAAAAACAAAAATTGTTAAAGATCCGACTCACCCTCTGTATATTCGCAAAACTTAATTTATTACAAAATAATTTCTTTCATTCACATGCGGAAATATTTTCTTTATATACATATGAAACTGATATTTTATTCTTCAAATTCCCAAGAAGGGGAAGTCATACCCTAGACTCTCCGACCCGCCACGAAGGCACATGAATCTAAACCATAAAAGTGAATGACAGGACCCCAGCAACAGCAACAATGGCGGGAACTGTGGTTGAGTTCTAATGGACATCACCGGCCACGGTACAGCTTTCCACGTAGGAAGTATGTCCCGTCATTGATGGGAGGAGTCTGATCCCCACCTATAAGTGTACCCACTAAGGGTGGCGAGAACCAACCACCGTACCGGAAGCATCTCATCCCCAATTACGAGGTGCCGCCCCTGAGGGATTAGTATCAATTGTTAAATTATTCCAAAGTATTTATTTGTTTTCATGCATTTATTTTACAGAAAGAGGCGAAGCATTTACTGAACAGCAAGAGTTAGCTCAGTGAATTGTGATATCCAGTGATATATTAATTAATGACGCAATCAGTTAAATAATTAACATTTCCACAATTTTTCTTCCTCCATTCTAAAATGAATCCTTTAACTCTCACTTGTATAATTATGCATCTTATTATATTTCTGTGTACAAAGGATTAAAATATCAGTTTCCTTACAAGTTCAAGGGTAATGGAAGACGTGCTTCTCCCGTATACATCTAACATTCAAAATTTGATAGAATACAACAATTTTGGTGTGAAGACGATACGAAATTTCATTTCAATTTTTTCTTGTTTTTAGTTATCCTTCCCGCCAATAATTTCAAAAACTTTTTCTTTTTCTGATTATTAGAAATTATTGAATCGGCCAAAGTACTAAAAACAAAGATACACCGACACAAATTTTTTTGGCGCTTATAACACTATTTCTTTATATACTTCGTATATAGTAAGCAAAAATGCAGAATTTGCTTTTTTATATTTAAACGGAAATCCCTTCAACAGCAACAATCAAGTTTCCACGATATGGAAATGACAGAATTGACCGCTGAAGATATAATTGCCGTCGTTCTCTGTTATGATATGCCGCCATAACAATGAGGAGACCATTAGGGGTGACCGTAACTGCGGGCAGGCACTCTCCGAAGCACTTAGGCAAACGATTAGAGCGAGTGCATTTGGCACCGATAATGAGTCATGGTTCATGCTCTAAGGTGCCGTCACACCGATGGGGTATATACGGGCCATTGAACCGCTGGAGGTATTGAACTTGATAGCAAATTATTTTAGAGTAGGAGTATAAAGAATGGTCTGGAAAGGCCAAAGTATCGTTTTAATATTAATAATAAGCATAATTTATTTTGTATATGGCAGTCATAAGGTGTAATTTCATAAGGGTTGATTTGATATGTATTGGGGTTGAGGAGGGATAAATGCACTAAAAAAAATAAGAAACTGAAAAGATAAATAATTGAAATTCAAATATAGTTAAATTTACAATACATGAAAAGACTGGTGAAGACACTAATGAAAATATAGGAAAGTATACATTTTAAATTATATTTGAACTAAATACATTAATTCAATTTCCTAAGTTCTCGTACAAGACTTAAATAAAAAGAAATTATTGTAAACGTAAAATATTGAGGTATTATAAACGCATATATTGTGGCAAAAAAAAAATCGACCTTGTGATTTTTTCCCCAACCTCCACATTTCTTCTTTTTTAACCCTTTATCTACTGAATTATGATGCCATCAATTTTCCAACTTTGCACCATTTTTGCATCAATAGTTAAGTTTCCTTGCAGAATAATCCCAGAGAATTTTTTTAATTAATAGAAATATTTTAATTTAATTATTAATTAAATATTTTTTATTCCTACTTTTAGATTATATTAACTTCTTGCTTTACGTTCTCCGTGTCTTTCAGAATACTATTGAAAAAAAATAGTCATATTACAAAAATATAATTTAGACTTAAATGGTACTTATAAGTACCGTCAGTAGATAAAGGATTAAGCCCCCCCCCAAAAAAAAACATTTACGAAATTATTTCTTTATGTTTTTTTTTGAGAATGCGATAACTAAAAAATATATTTAGTTACAGCAATTAAATTTGGTACACAATCTCAATCCAAAACTAATGTTGGACAAAATCTATGAAAGGGAAATGCGTTTATTCATATCCATGAATATATAGAGAAAATTAACGGGATTATAAAAAAACTTGGCATATAGATAGTTCTATCATATATTGGAATTGTGGATATTATCGAATTTTGCACCAAATCTATCAATGAGCATCCATTTGTTAGTCTGCATATTTCGTTAGTTTACTTAGATTAACATCCCCTCAGAAAGAAATAAGCGAGCGGAATTTTAAATTTTGTATTTTGGTCAAATAACGAGAGCGCCGTCTGAATTGACGAGAGTCAACTAAAAGGTGTATGAGAAAGTCGACAGAGGAACACACCCGCTGATTATTTTTTCATATATTAAGTATAGAAAGCAAACGTATTAAACATAAACTGTGGAGTCTATTTAAAATTTGATAAAAAATCCTACACTCTTTATTCGTCATTGTAAATTTTATATATTATCTGAGAAAACAACAACTTGATAACAGGAATAAAACATAAGGTTTTCAGGCGTAGTTTAATAAAGAGCATACGACGTTTCTCCTCAATCACAGCAACTATACAGAATAGGGCCGCGATCAGCTTCTGGGAAAGAGACCACCTGGGGCTATGCTTTTTTCTTAATTTACATTAACAAATTGAGAGTTTTAAAGGTAAAATATCCTGCGCTGTGATACTTTGTTCTTTGATGTGGGCTTCGTATTAGTTGAGAAAAAGATATGTTGACGATAGGTATACCAAAGATCTTCAAAATTAGATTGGTTTTAAGAAAAACTGCAGTTTGCACTAAAATTTTTCTCATGGTGAAATTTCTTTTCGGGAAAAAGTGATTCCGAGTGTATCACGTAGACTACGCCATTTCCTAAGAAAAGCATTTAAACTAAAAATAAGCCAATTTAAAAATTACCTTCAGAAAGAATTAATTACTAAATATTTATCTCGTACAACCAATTACCACATATTATACAGTCCCAATATGTTCTATAGTTCAGAAATAAATAAACTTACGTAAAATAAGAGTAATAATCTTTTGGCATTTTTATTTACATGGTCTTAAGTGAAAAATTTTACTTAATGTACTGTCTTGGGTTTTTCAGAAACAGTAATATATCTCTAAAACCTTTCTGGGTACCTTTTATTCTGGATTTAAATTCATGGACATACCAAGATATAAACACAATAACATAAACATCGTTTAGAAATCGAAGCATGAAGGAAAGCATGAAGGTGAATGAATGCCAATAATGTCGATGAAGTTGTCTCGCTTCTGCAAGTCGAATTGTTCCTCGATCACATCAATTTACTATTTCTCGCCAGATGGCACTGCTTTTACGTTATTCTGCTGTTCAATTAGAAGTGTCTGTCGCTTAACTTTCTCCATTTCTACAATATGGAGATTTTGTCGTATTATGTTTCATCACATAATAAAGAAAATCCTGTATATGTCATAAATCTCTTCTTGTTGCTTTGTTGGATTCAAAATTTGATATATAAGGTCTAAAAATCACACACAACGATGGTATTTTTATGGATGACAATGCGCCTTGTCACCGGGCCAGAACTGTTCGCGATTGGTTTGAAGAACATTCCGGACAATTCCAGCGCATGATCTGGCCACCTAGATCGCCCGATATGAATCTCATCGAGTATTTATGGGGCATCCTCGAAAGGTCCGTTCGTGTCCAAACTCCTGCACCATCCACACTTTCACAATTATGGACGTCTATACAGACAGCATGGCTCAATATTCCTGCAGAGGACTTCCAACGACTTGTGGACTCCATGACACGTCGAATTGTTGCACTTCGCCGGGCAAAAGGAGGATCGACACGATATTAACAGTCATCCCATGACTTTTGTCACTTCAGTGTATAAAAAAAGTGTACCAATTGTAAACATTTATTGATGTAAAACAATTTGTTTCTTGTATCAGATGAAACTCAAGTTTTCATTAGCTGCTGCGACTTGTCCGTAAGGCACACGGAAAGACCGTCACTACGTTTTTAGGTAAAACTAAGGACGGGTTCTAAGAATTCTCACCGGATATGGGGCAACCCTTCCAGTGGGTTTTTAGTTTAGATATATTAACGTCCTATTGTAAAGCAACACTAGGACTATTTGGAGGGACCTGGTAATTTTGAGCCGCGGTCAGACGATGATAACGGTACCTGAGCTGGCACCCCATCCTCTTTTCACACCCCAACAAACAGCGGGAAAAAGTTTGGCCCTGACAGATTTAACGTGCCACAGATCTCTTTACAAGACGATTTTTCTGTGGAATCGGGCATAAACCCTACGGCTCATGAGCCGGGACTTGACCACCAGGCCACCACCCACACTTTCTAAGGGAGGAATGTTCCATCATTGGTAAGGAGTAATCGATCTCACACCATTTGTATACCCAAAGAGATAAAGAGAACGAACCAAAATGCCGGAAACTTCACATCCTCGTAATGAAATGTCCTGCGGTAGGGTCAAGTTTCAGATAAAAAAATATCTCAGCAATTCTAGATATTACATGAAAACGTTGTGTACCGTATAAGTTTAGTTTTTTTCTTACAAATAGAATTATGATGAAACAGTGACGATATCAATAATCTCTGCGCAAATGCTAAATATTAAATTATTTTATTTTTCAGTTTTCTAAGTTTGACCCCTTAACCGGTTTATTTTTCTTACTATCTAATAAGATGACACCTTCTATTTTGGGAATATTTTTATATTTTGATTCAAATGGAAATCCATGGAATACTTGGCTTATCTAAGAATTCGAAGTCATTTTTCTATTGAATTATAATTATTATGAAGGATTTATTTTTTGTTTACAAGAATCAAAATTCGATAAATCGATGCACATATGGCGTACGGGCAAACCGGTTAAGGGGTTAAATTTCCAATCTTTGATACATTTAATTATCTACTAATTCTGATGATACTGTTACAGTGAAATATTACGGAGATTTTTTCTGCTCCAGCTATTTAGATCTTCTCCCTGTTTTCTTTTTTTTTATTATTTTCTTTGGATATGTTTAGCATTCTTAGAACACATGCGTATGAAAAATTTGCTTTTGAATGGTTAGTACTTTGACAACTATCTAAATTCTTTTTATTTTAATTATCAGTTATTTTACCTATATAATGCTCTTCCTTTTGACACATGCCTAACCTTCATCAGAATATACTAAAGTATATTTTGTTGAGCTTTTGAGTTTACAACATTAGAATAGATAGAACGACAGGCTATCGACTGTTTGGAAATTAAATTTTTTTTTATCTTGATCTGTAATTTTCGCATATAGGTCGCATGCCGAATCCACTGCTCTAACTTGTTACTATATTTTTATATATTCGAATTGACAAACAGTTAATAATTCATCTAATTAGATCCAGGATTTGAAAAGTGTCTACTGTTCCTATGATGATGAAGATTAGAACAAATTCATTATCCGAACTCATTTCAGTTTCAAATTATAGCGTACATAAGTCGTGAAAGAAAATACAAAGTAATTTCCATTTTTTTTTCCAAAGTGAGAACTTGCTGATTCATCGAAGTCTCAAGGTCGAATTTTATGATACTTTTTATATTTCGCATAAAAGAAAGCTAAAAAAACCCGTCTCTATCTCGTTGGGAAATATCGATAAACCAATTTTTCCTCCTGAAATGAATGACGGTTTAGACTGTTTACACTCTGGTTAAGTGTAAGCCTCCGCACACTTCAAAAATCGGGGTGTGTATATAGTTATGACACTTTTTCTAGCATTCGAGAAGGTCACTTGGAAACAAGTAAAACCCTTTCGGTTTCCATTGCGAAATAGATTTCAGAAGCAAGTTAGTATCCAAATCAAGAAGACCGAAGTGGAAATTTCGTCTTGATTAGGCAATCGTTAAGGAGCGCTCGTCACTCGGTCGTCCACTTAATCATTAAGTGTGATGTCATCGGTTACAGCGGTGCAGGAGAGACAAAAAAAAAGCAAACGTATAATTTGACACGTTAAAGGATTTTATTTGTTACTGTAGTATAGATAGTATGAAACGGCGTATGATTGATATGCTGAAGCTACACAACTGTAAAGCAATTACTTCGCTTTATAGCAGTAATCAATAATTATATTTTATGGAGTTAAAAAACTCAACAGAAAAAGAAGCTACTAAGTTAAAAAAAGAGACTTAATTAGAAGCAATTATGAATTAATTGTTTTTACTATTTGAGAATTTTGAATTCAATATGGAAAGCTTTAATAGATTGCTGAATTAAAAGTATAGTGCAATATTGAAATATGTATGAAATTGAAACAACCTGCTACTTATCTAATGCAGTGATATATTTTTGGATAAATGTTGTTATATAATTATCTTTTTTGCAACATTTTGTGATAACAGCCGTGTTCTTAAATACAAATTAATTGCTGCTGCTATTTTAGGAATTTTGGACTCACTATGGGAAACTTAGAATGAATAGGAAAAAATAAGAAAAGGTGAATCTCACTCTGTATTCAAGACGATGCATTCTTTTGATGTTTTATTTAGTTATTGAATTTTCATTATTAAAAATATCTGCAGAGTAGTAAGAAGACCAAAATTAATTACACGGGAGAATTCAACTTAACACTATTATGTATGTTTGTTTTTCGGAGCAATAAACAGTTTTTTTGTATTTGATGAATAACTATACATTGAATCACTTATCCGAGTGCAATGGGTTAAATTAAATCCAAATTACATTATCTCAGAAGTTATTTGCTTCTAAACTTTATGAGTTCATTATCTGTATATAAAATCAAAATATTAGTTTAAAAAAGATTTAAAATCTTGTAAAAAATCTCAAAAGTGGCAAAATCAGAACAACTAAGATTAAAATTAAAGACTAAGATTATAATTTTATAACGTCTTATTTTTGAGTACCATTATTTTATTAAATGATCTAATAAATAATTCATATAAATCTAATTAAATATATTAAAAACTTAAAAAATCAATTTATATATAACTTAACAATGCCAAAGAATGCAAGTGATCTTGATGCAGATTAGAAATGATATTAAATAAACTAAACAGTACTTTGGAAGTAATAAAAAAAGGCATTAAATTCACAACGCAATAACTAGAATTACAAACTGAAAGTAAATAAAAAAAAAGGGATGGTGATTTTAGTTAAGAAATTGCTTTAATTACGACGGGTAACAGTAGTATGATTTACAAAGGATGCCGAATTTAAAGTAGAATCTAGTTACTGTTTATTTATTACATGAGAATGAGTTATTGCTATAACTTAATTTACTTAATATATTTTTGACTTCAAGAAATTAAAAAAAAGTAATAAAAATGAAATATACGGTAACAAATTTTAAGTTATCATGTGATAACATTATTATTTTTAATTTGTCTTAATTAAAGTCATTAACCAGTTTAAACCGGTTTGAAAGGATCACGAGACTTCTCTATCGGTCTCTATTCATCCAGAATACATATATAATTTTTTAAAACTTTTATTTTCAGTTTTTCTGGCTGGAAAACTAAGTTTTGGAGCTTGACCAAATTTTGAGATGAAATTACAGCTATAACGTCATAGTTATTTGTTAGTATTTTAAAAACTCATCTGCTTTCAAAGAAGCATACATAATAATAATGCAATACTGGTAAAAGAATAAAAGGAGGTAAAAAATCTTCAACCGATAATTTCCAGCGGCCCTTAAGTCTTCGTTTTTTTGCCCGTCAATTTCGGAGATGTCAAAACCTCCTAACCAAAGCATTATCATATTCTGACATGATAAAAACGAATTTCAACTTATCATTTTTAAGATTTTTTTTTATCAAACTGTAAGAATGTACTTGAACCGAATGAATATATGTAACCGTGCAAGATATAGCAATTTCGATTTAGTAAAATAAAATCGAATATGAAATAAAGTACAACTTTATATATATGTAGGAGTCCAACCAATCTTCCAAAAAAGTTACTCTTCAGAACGGCGGGATTTTAGTGGCGTGATGTCTAGGGGTTTTTTATATTTACGGGTTAGTTTCTAAACCAAAATTAAAATAATACAAACGAAGGATGAAGAGACTTCTTTAAAAATAAAATTTATTTGGAGTTAAAGGGAAATATTTAAAAGGGGGAGTATTTACAGGAAAATATTAATTAAAGCATGGAGATATTAAATAAACAAAAAGTTAGATTATTTCCTCTAGGAGGACGTTAGAAGTAGCAAAACATTATGACTGAAAATATATTACCACGTAGCTTTGCGAGCGGGAACCTCTGACGCATGAGACGGATGATAGTGGTGTCTCTGCCTCAATATTAATTGGGACAGTTTTTCAAAAGCTCGATAGATGTCGTTGTTCTGAAATTAAACGATTAAAAGTATCGTCTTCTGTGAAAGGATCTAACCTTTTACAACTCTTGCTTTGAATTAGTCTATCATCAGATGTTGATAAAACAAAAATGAAGGCAGATGATGGTTAAATAAAATAGCTCCGTGGGACATCCTACATATAGAATATCTTTAAAAAATAATTTAATATTCTTAGTTTAATAAAATTTAACTAAGAATTTTTAAGAATTTTTTCTAAGAATTTTTAAAGAACATTAATAAAGTAACACAATAAAAGCAATATACAATGCAACCATGAATTCTGTATATTTCCTGTCTAAGATATAGTTACTATATTTAGTACCAGCAATAGCAAACCCTGAGGTTAGAAACCCTTTAGTTCAACAACTCTAAAAATGCAATACATTTCCAAACTTATTCGTTTACTAAAATTGATCAAGGCATTTTCAGATCTTTGGCAAAATTGTATTTGAAAGAAGTTGTTCCTCTATATTCTTGGCAATGTTAGTAAATGGTATTTTCCATTCTTTAAAACTTTTTTAAAAGGAAAATTATAAAAATTGTTAGAGGCAGCTTCATTGTCTGTATCTTCGAATTCAGTATCGAGTTTATTATCTCTTCAGTATTCTTCATCGGAAACACTTACTCATTCTGACCCCAACATTACCTTCCATTGAAGAAGCAAACAAGAATTCTAATTTTTCCATTTCAACTGCATAAGAATCAAACAGAATGCACGAACAAACAAAACTGAATTTAAAGTAAAACTTTCGAAATGGAAAAAAAGTATGAAAAAGCACGTGGACTATCAAATACTACAAACGCTTAGAAATAATAGAAGAACATCAATTACAAATTACTAGTGAAGGAAAAATGGATTTTCAAGATGGAAATATCAATTTCTAACAGAAACAATTGTAAGAAACAAGAGCGAATTGGAAATTTTTGAGTTCCTTAAAGATTTGTTTAAAATTAATATTTAAAATTATTTTTATACATATATAAAATTATATTGATTTTCACAAATACTGCTTATAAATATTTTATAAATATATGTTAACGGTTGAATAAATAAGATAAAAATTAAAATGAAATCTGCTATGCATATTTCAATGTATCATGTCAGAACATCCTTTCTTGAACGGCCAAGCACCACGTGCTTGAGCAAGTTAAATAATATTTTTATTCATTTTAATCGTTTCATTGAATGAGTCACTTTAGTATTGCAAACAAAAAAACTGTGTCTCGCATTTAAAATTTAAAAAAAATCACATTTCCTCTTTATTTCATTTCACATAATCACGTGCTCAAAATGACATTTTTCTAGGTTTTATTTTCTGTAGTCATTAACTTATTTTTTAAAATCGGTGCTTTTGTAAATACAATGACAACACGCTATTAAAAGCCGATTTTTTGAGATACTCTTGCAGATAATAGAATTTCAATTTTTCGCTTAAGAATTTTTGTTGACGCCAAAAGCCTTATCCCAAAAAATAACATGTTCTGGCAAGATAAAAAATTAGTTTTTTTTTCACATTTTTTTTCAATTTAACACTTTTTCAAATGGAAAATATTTTGCAGCTCTTTCAAATAGCAGCAAACAATAATGGTGATGAAATATTTAAGGGAACGACTTTATATTAAGTTTATTCATTCCAACATAAATTTCGAATAATTTTATTTGAACCTTTTTTTCTGTTAAATGAAAAACGGATTCTGTCAGACAATCCATAATAGGGGACCATTTCTATTTTCATAAATGAATTAAATTTGTAGAATTATCTTAAAGTTTATTCAAATTTTTGTAATGAAAATCTTTCCCCTGCATTTTCAATTCAGAACTGAATATTTTGTTGCTGAGTAATAGATACTGCTATGAATAAAACATTTTATTTTCATTTGAATCGTGAATTCCGGTAATTTAAATAAAATTGTGCCGAGCTGAAATCACAAATGCTTTTTATTAAGGTGTAACGGAAAAGAGCCATTAAATGAAGTGTTACTCCTCCAATTTTTTTTAATTGAATGCCTTCAAACACTTTTCTTTAACACTGCTAATGTCAACCGATTTTGAAAACAGAAAAAATTTAGTACATAATTGGATACGAACGTAATTGATAGGTTTTATTCTCTGAAATCTTTGTTGTTCCGAAATAGATAAATCAAAATATTCCATTTGCTTCAAATGTTCGAATCTTTTGATATTCCATTGATTCTTATACCAAATATATAGGGCATTTAGTTTATTTAAGAAATATTTTAAAAATAGTAACAAAATGACTGATGGATTTTTCAGTTAGTAAAGTGCATTTAATTTTATACTATATTGCTTATCTTGCAAGTGGATGAATGGATAGTTTTGACATCCCCCCCAAAAAATAATGAGTAGTGAGATAATTTAGATATTACCATACGTTATCATATGATATGATTCGTTGATCATATATACGGTTTATGTGATATCTGACGCAGACAAAAATTTACTAAAATCAAAAAAGATTCCTCTTGGAAAGCTCGAAGGTAAAGGTATAAGCTTTTTCTTCTAAGTTAATAATTCACGAATCTAATTTCAGGTAAAATTAGAGCTTAGAAATCCCTTTTTAATCTTTATTTCTAAGATATATTATTTAACTAGCCGCCTTTGGCGACCAGTCAGTTCGCCAGTATTAATGCTCGCAAAAATTTTCATATAATATTTTATGTAGCTGTGTCTCATAACAGATTTTTCATCAAAATATTTTTAAACCAAAAAATTTTGAGAATCATATAATTCATTTAGAGTATTATTTAGTATTATTTTCTTCAGATGTTCTGTTCATTGTGCTATTCATCTTTCTCTTTCTATCCGAGCAATGATTGTCCCGGAATTGATATTTTACTTAAATGGTGGAGGGAAAGGTCTAAAATTCTACATTTTTATAGAATAAGGATATTCTAATTTTCATAAATGTGAACACACTAAACAAATAAAGACACAATTGGTTTTCAAGAGATGCGAAAGTTTAAAAACATCGTGGAAAATGCCTCTCAAAGAGGAAATAATGGTGGCACACACACACACTTCTTTTCTTTTTTTCTATCCTTTTTTTTCTTCACTACTTTTCTTTCTACAAACCCTATTTTCACTTTGTTATTCTTTTTTTTTCTTCCCTGCCCAGACTTTATTTTGAGCAGGCATAAATTAAATATCCGTACAGACTAATAATAAAAGCAACCATTTTCTTTCTTTTCTTTTTTAAACATCTCGTTATCTATGAATGAAAACCAACTGACTTCGCGTATTTCTTTCTAAACAAATCATAATTTATTACTTCCTGCTATCTTACTCAGTTGGTGTGGGGGAAGGAAATGAAGATTTTTGGCGGGAAAGTAAGAGAAGTGTCGTTTTAACTATTTTCCACGCAGTTTTTTAATTTTTTCTCTCCATAAGAACCATCCTCGTGTCTTAATGAACATATTTTTAAAAAATTAGCCGATTCGGTCAAGCCGTTCTCCAGTTTTGCGCTTAGCAACGCATTTCGAGTTGCATTTTTATTAATATAGATGTTTTTCAGTAACTGCAATAAGTTTAGTTTAATGAGGCTCTAATTTAGCTAAATTGATTTATTTTTCTATCCAATATTAAGAAAGTTATAGCAAAATGAAGATTTCAATCCCACCCCACATTTCCATCCCCTTTGATCTAGATGGCCTATTTACGAACTCGCCCAAGATTTTTAAATTTCTCACAACTTATTTCCGCGTCAGTTAAAATTTAAATGAAATTATTTTGTTCTAAAGATAACACGAAGAAAGTGTTATATACGTGTGCGTGTAAACTTTTGGACTAAGGTGGTTTTGGGTTTAAGGGACCATGATCGGTGTAGATTAGCAAAAGTTTTCCTAAAGTCGTGTTATGAGAACTATTGAAATTAGTGGTCTTCCTATCGCAATGTACCAGTAATTACATTTCTTTTCCTTGGAGTAAGGTTTCGATGCAAATAAATAAATTTGATGAAAAGATTATTCTTGAAAGTTGAATTAATTTTTGGATATTTATTATGTTCATATTTTAGCAACATAAATGTACTTAATTCTACAAAATATTGCACAAAAAATTTACGATTTATATAAATTGTCATTCAAAAATGTTAGATTTTCTGGCTAATAAACCATTTAGATGTCATCTGATATTCAGAGATTAACAGACACATTTTTAATTTCACCAGCATTAAAGAGGGTAAACCTTGAAGTTAATTTTTTCCCCAAGATTAATGAAATTCAAAGTGCGTAGTATTATACCAACCGTGCATGTATCTAAAGGATAATCGATCGCTTATCATTGAAGTGAGCTCTGTTATTAAGACAGGAATGGACAAATTTCTTATTTTAGGACAAGATAAAAGGATGAAACTTTTATAGTTTATTGTAAAATCTAATAAAGTCTAAAAAGATTCTTTAGTACAACTGTAATAAATGATGCTGTGAACTGCGTTTCTACATATGCATTATTTTACTACAAATCTAGATTTTTACAATAAGCGTAATATTTTTAACAGTTACACAATTTCTGTACTAATTAATATGTATCTCGCCCACAAGTGGTAGTTTGTTTATCCCTTTAATTAGGGTATTAACTGCCTAAAATGTTTCTAAATTAGAATCCTTTTGCTAGTACGTTATTTCAATGAAGTCACCTGAACATCAAACAGTTTTAAGTACAGAGATCTAGGAAGCCAGGGAATTTAATTATTTTTATCCTATGTCCAATTACTATTTAAATTACACTAAATTTAAGAGAATTATTGCAATTTGGGCATTTAGGAAATCATTATTTGAGTTTATATTGACTTTAAGTAATGTGTAGAAAAATTCGAGGAGTTATTGCAATGGAAATTTAAATCATTCAAGAGTAGTGTCATATAATAATCCCTTATTTTTAAAAAAACTTTCATTTCTTTTCAAAACTGATGGTGGCATTTGCCACGACTTCCTGGTTCCTATACCCAGGGTGAAAATGAGATGAAGTTAAATGTGGATGTTCTCTTGGTGGCCCTTATCACTAATTTCCATCATTTTTTTAAATTTCACATATAGAAATTCAGGACAGAAAGGGCTAAGATAAATTTAACATAGAAACTCTGTATAAAACATCTGTGATTTTCAAAGAAATTTTATTTTGAAATTCTACCTTTTAAATGAAGATGTGTCTTCAGTTCAAAATAATTAAATTCAAAATGTTTTAATTTTTTTCTGTGGGATTCAGGATTAATGAATAATTTTTTTCCAAATAGATGAGTTTTCCTGGAAGACTAAATTGCTTTTTTTTCATAAAAGTGTAACAAATCACACATATATTGTTTGATGTTTTTTTTCTTAAAATAATTAATTGAATTAAAAGATTGTGTTTTACAAAAATTCTCTCTTTTTGATTTTGTTTTTTTGAATGCATTTTCGAATGCAGAATTACAGAACCAAGAAACCAACAAAGGTGATATTAATATTTTTACCATTCCATTAATTATTTGAATTAAAAATAAACAAACTATTTGTGTAATTCATATATGATACACTATTCCCCCATAAGAATTTACAACTATTTATAATACACCATTCAAATAATTCTTGAAAACTGAGTTTGGAAATACCAACGGATGATATAATTGAATCGCTGGATCTAGACCATTGTGGACACAATACAGTAATTATTCCATTTCAGCCGTCATAATTTCTCCCTTCCTTATTAATGCAGCTCATTTAAAAACAGAGTACAGTCATTTCTAGAACAAATTGTATTTTACTCATGATTGTGAATGGGTCTTACACCTTATATTATAATAAATATTCTATAAGCAATCTTTTGCACTCTTAACATTTTCCTAACAATTTTATTTTACTTTCGAGTTCGGCTTTTTTGTATGCTAAGATTAAATCAAATGAAGAATCACCCCCCCCACCTTTCTTATGATACAGTGGATAAAAAAATTATTCTAAAGATTTTTTTTATTCAATCAAGATCTGATTGAAGTGCAAGTTATTCAATTACACTATATTTTCTCGGGAAATTCAATAAAGGATGGCTTTGTACGCTGATCTCAGTTTTTTTTCTTTTCCATAGAAAAAATTTGCAACAATGCTCCTTTCTTTTTAAAATAAAAATAAAATAATACGGGGTTGCGCTTCTGATTTAGATTAGGAAGTTTGTGTCAATATTATATATATATTCTTTGATGTTCAACACTACTCTAAAGAAAAAAAAATCTTATTTTGAAACTAACGTTATAAAGAAAATAATGAAAGATCAAATCAATTTTTAATCATAATTAAAATCATCGCTTGCTATTTTCTTATTATTGTGATTTAGTTATTAATCGTTAGCTATTTTTTTATTATATTATGGAAATGAGTTAAAATTAGAATAAAATTATAAGGGGTTGTGCTTGTGATTTTATATTAGGCAGTTTATATCAATATATATAAATTTTCTTTGATGTTCAACACTACTCTAAAAAAGAAAAAACACTTATTTTGAAACTAACGTTTTAAAGAAAATAATGAAATATCAAATTGATTTGTAATCATAATTAAAATTACCGCTTGGCATTTTCTTATTATTGTTATTTAGTTTTTAATCGTTTGCCATTCTTTTATTATATTATGGCAATGATTTAAATTGATATTTATCATTTTACCAAGTACAGTACTTAATTGTTCCAAAACTCAATCATATATAAAAGGGAATTATAACCTAACGGTGAAGAATTAAAATAGTTATTTTTGATTATTATATTATATACAAGCATTTAGAAAAGAATCAAGATGCTTATTGTAGAATACTAAAAGTACTACTGTATACATCACTTTTTCAATAACGTTTTGACGAATGCTAGCTTGTTTTCTGAATGATCAAACTAATTTCTATTCAACAATATTTAATTAACAATTCCATACTTTTCATAACAAGACGCTCACCATAGAACGTCAACAAGCAAACGAGACACAAATAAGAATGAATAATAAACAACAATCAGAATTTACAAGAAGGGTTGCTACAGTTGGCGAACTATCATTTGACATGGCGATAATAACAATAATTTTGTTTGATATTTAACACTTATATATATAAGTGTCAAGGAAGGATTGGTAGATTATGAAACATACAATATTTTATCATTAGCATGTCAATAAGGAAATGAATAAATATATGATTTATTTACAGTAGTATGCATGCCTGTCCTTCGGAAAATATTTCGCCATCTGAGACTTTGTACTTATAAAATCTGGAAGTAAACTGATTGGAATAAATTTATTCTTACATGAAAAATTCTAACCCATTCTGACTTTTGACTCAACTGCATATACTGCAAAAGGAAAGGATTATGATGCTAAAACACACAGAGAGAAATTGTACAGTTAATAATAGATAAGAGTGATTAAAATTGTGATGTGACAGTGATGGGACGTGAAATGCCCCCTAGATTACAATTCGAGCTATTCTTAAAAGAAGAGGTTACAGCTACGTATAATTAAGATAATAAACTGCAGCGAAGAAAAGTAATCACCTGGAATTTAAGTTTCATAAAAATAGTAAGTTTGCAATGGTTTTAATTTTGAAATGAAACTGGAAATGTTCTTTTAAATATTCTTTTTAAGTATTATCTTTTGTTAGAAAGTTAATTAAGATAAGACGTAACGATGTCGACATTTTGAATGAAGTTTTCATTAATTTAAAGATAATTGCAAAAGATGTTTTTTTATCATCATAATTTTAGGAAACTCAATCAGTTTTTTTTTACCGATGTCCATTTAATATGGAACATCATGAGAGCTATTAAGTATTTCTCCCTTTTTTTATTGCCTGAAAAAAAGAAGAAAGAAAAGAAAAACTGCAGACCATTACAGTTGCAGTTTCATTCACTATTACCCATGAGACATCAAATCGTTAAGTATCGTTTGGTGGTAGAATGATTTGTTTTTATCGGTGCTTGTAGACAGACATAAAAAAAACCAAATCGATATGTTCTTTACTTTGAGCTAATACAGAGAAATATATTGAAGTACTATTTCAGTAAAGAAGCTTAGATGTAATGAAAATTTATATTGCAATGGTCGATATTTTTTTCAAGAGGATATTTTATGAAACAATTGCTTATTGCTTTAAAATAAAATCGGGAAACTGTATGGGACAAGGATAAATTCCCCCACTAAACAACATTCTTTTTAATGATGTTCTTTATTTTCAAAATCAGCTTTTTGAAAGGAGTTATTTTTGCTAGTTATTCTATTTCAAAATTGAGGGTATTCTAGATTAATGTGAAATTGGTTTGCATTGTTTACGGGAAATAGAACTTTCGATTAACTTAGAATAGAAAGAAAATGAAATAAAAAATGATATCGCTTTAAAAGCTTGTTGAAACAACTCGAAAACATGTTTAACATTTTTGTATAAAAAGATGTTATTTAATTTGGATACCTAAGAGCTATTTTCTGTGTTTGCCACAGAAAAGAATCCAATTTTCTTGTTTTGTATTTTTCAATGCTTCATGCTGTTTTTATTCCCTCCACAGTATTACATTTTATGCTGTAATATATATATCATTATTTATTTTCATGATGTAAATATTAGGTTGAAACTAAGATAAAACATCTTTAAGAATCGGAATTCTGCATTTCTTTAAATCTTTCAGAAAGCTAATTGCGAAAATACAGGTTTAGCAATGCTTACAAGTCATTATTTTCCGAAATATTATAGGCTTTACTAAATGGTAACATTCAAAATTATCTTCAAAATTAATTTTCTTTTTAAGTAATATTTACAAACTTTCCCAAACTTAAGTTCGAATGTTTCACGCAGTTAAAATATGACACCATTTATCAATATCCTCTAACAATAATTTAGTTCGAATGACTTGTAGAACAAAAACTAAAATCATTTCGAAAAATTTTTTAATGGTCTTAGCTCAAAATCGTTTGTATTGTACGCCACACTGAATGGCGGATATTTCAATGCAATGCAGAAATAGATAAAATTGCTTTTCCAATCTTTAAATGTGTTTCTGTTTGAACAGATACAACAGGGAAAAAATTCCAATTTTTGATTCTAATCTTTTTTTCTCAATGAATTTTATAACCGATATTTTCAACTACTTATTTTTGTGATGAAATATAGCATTTTAATAAAGAATGTTATACTATTAAGTGATTTTACTATAAATTTAAAAAAATAATTTCATAGAAGGGACACAATCTAAAATTTATTTGAAAAATGACAGTTTCATGTTTTTATAATGTTGCGACCATGAGTTATAAAATATATAGGTTTAAAGTAAATAAAAAAGCTGCAGATAACGTTTAATTAGTGCATTAAAAAGTAGGACATATCTTTTTTTAAAACCGAAAATCGGGCAGGTACTTTGAAGAAATCAAGATACAATGTACAATTATTCGAAAGAAATTGGATATTAGATCAAAAGTTTAAAGTACAGGGTTAGCAAGAAATAAGTTATCCACTTTAGAGGGTTCTAAAATGCGTTTTATTGGTCCAAATGAGATAAAATTTGAACTAAGATTATTGAGATGCGCTTTACATTTATTAAATAAAAATTAATACAACAATTAACAGTCAGGTGGCGCTGTTATACATGTAAAACTCTTTAATATGGTTTATAATTATTAATAAAGAAATTAAAATTGCTCAATATGTTCTTCATTTTCAAAAATATGCGCTAATAGGAGAACATTTGGTACTTACGTATTGCACCGTCCAACTTTGATGTCGTCGCCAATGAGTTGCTAAATCACCAATTATGGCAATCCGGTAATGGTGTAACCCGTTGATCTCTGACGGTACATATTATCATCCAAATAACACTACAACAAAAGTTGAGACCCCGGATGTCTGGCGAACGAGGAGGCCATACTATTGGGAAATGACAACAGAGAGCTCATGCTTGTATGAAATACTTTCTTAACAATCGCTTTATACGACAATCAGTGCGAGCTGGTGCACCATCCTGCAAGAAAATATCTTGAAGGCACCCACGTTGTAGAATTGAGATTACAAAAACCCCTCAGCATATCATGTCTCGGTTGTCCTGTGGTGGAACAGATTTGGATTCCATTTGAAGCTATCTCTTTAAATGAAACATATACCAATAGCAAAGGTAGCTATAAAACCACAGCATACTGTCACTTTTTCAGGATACAAGAGTTGTTCCAGCAAAGCGTGAGAATTTTTCTCTGCCCGAATTCGACAGTTGTGGGTGTTAACTTGCTCATTGAGGTAAAAGCGGACTTCATCACGCCACAGAAGGTTCTATAGCGATTGAAGATGGCGATACGAACACGCGACGTTAGGCCTGTAGCCGAGTGAAAGACCAAAATACAAAAGTCGACCGGAATCGTAGATGTTATCTGGTTTAGGAAGCTAGCACCATAGTAATCACCCACCAGTGAATCGACAGAGAAGCGAATGATTTATATTACACTAAGCGTTGTGGCGAGTTGCTGCTTGCTCGTCAAGAGAGTGACGATTTTTGCTGCGGGTAGATGGCGCCATGACTGTTGCGGAAGGTTGCGTTGTCAAGGTCACCAGTGTAGCGATTGAAGGTCGCGATACGAACCCGCGACGCTAGGACCTGTAGCAGAGTAACATGACCATAATACAAAAGTCGACTTCGGTATTGTAGATGTTATCTGGCTTATGAAGCCGGCGCCACAGTTCTATGGACAAGTCGTGCCAACCTTTATTCGAGCAAGAAACTGAAGTGGAAAATATTTATGGACCTTTTTAAGTCCCCGTCCTGCAAAAAGTGCATATACTTGAATTTTTTTATGAATAAAAATGCAAAATATGCCCTACAATTTTTAGTACAATTGAATACAGGACATCCAGAACGCGGAAAAATCTGGCAAACTCACACTGTTATGCGCCAACTGACCCCTTAGCTTCAATGAGCGTTATCGCAACTTTTTCGGCGCTGGAAGACGGATTTTTTTTCGTCTTCTATCTGAAAGAATTCCAAGCTGACTAGTTTTTTAAAAATTTCTGCCTCATCTTGCTAGGACACCAGGAGACATTGGGCCTCTACGTATCTGCTTCAATCGACGAAATTTTTGTAGAGTTTCAACGGAGTTTTTTCGTTCTGGTAGAACAATTTCACCAGAACGCTTTTTCTAACAACGTAGGAGTGACGAACAGAGAAGAAACTAATGTTTCTGCAGAATTCACCTTTTTACCCAAAGAAAAATGGCAATGGACATGTGCTGTAAAGTATATTATGCTTCACATTTTCAATATATGCAAATAAGTGCCATTTGTATTACAGGGGCATCTATTGATAAATTTTTGTATTCAATTTTTCAAATTTATTAATTTAAAGCGCATTAGCAGAATAATCTATCATTCGAATTTGCTCTTATTTGGACCAATAGAACTCATTTTAGATCCCTCTGAAGTAGGTAAAATTTCTTGTAAACTCCATATATTAAAAAAATTGATAAACATTTAAATGTACTTAGTCAGAATCCCACGCTTTTACGATTTTGTTTCCAACATCCATGTATTAGATAAAAAATTAAGGAATAAGGATATAAAATGTAAGAATTACAAATTACCATATGAATGGGAATATTATTAACATCAAACAAACTATTTACCGTTCTAGTAGAATATGATATATATTGTTGTAGAATTAGAATATTTAATCTAAGAAACCTAGAGCATAAGCCTAAACATTTTTTTTCATTATATTACATATATTTTTTTAGATTATGGATGTAAATTTAGTGTCGATTTCATATGAGGGGTTTTTATCCGTTTTATCCATAAGGGTTTTTATCCGTTTCAGTGGAACAGCATTAAACTTCCTTATAAACTAATTTTGCAATTTCTTTCTTAAAAATCCGCAATGAATGGCAAAACAATTAATACTAAATTCTACAGAATAATAAATATAAAACATTTTTTATTATTGTGCTAAAAAGTAAAGTAATGTTTTATTAAAAGTCAAAACAAAAATCTGTATATATAAAGCAAATAAAAATATGAGAATCCGAATTTATTTCAAATTTCTTTATTTGTGCTTCACGATTTGCACATTTCATTTTAACTTTGAGATTTTTGATAATTTCTCCCTCTTTTAATGCACATAAAAATTGTACTTAATATACTTTAATTATCCTTATCTAACAATTTACTTTAAGATACACAAGAAAGTAGCATTTCTTGCTTCTTTCCCATTAATTAATTTTTCCTCCATTTTCTTTAGATCAGTTATTAAGATTAAAAAATAATTGTATTTTTAGAGAATAAAGTAAGCGTATTCTGTATTTTGCATTAAACAAATATTAAATCCCATTCCTTTAAAGCTTCAGAAAATTTAATTATACCGACAGTATGCAGAATTTTAGATTCAAAGAAATTTAAAAAGTTTTTTTAAAAAAAAAAAGATTTTTTCTAGCATTGCTAATTTTTCAAACTAAAAAGCCATCGTTCGTTTTGACGAAAAACAAAATCTGCTTTTTTTAAACCAACGTATTAAAATCTCACGTTAATCTAAATTGAGTTAATTTAAGATAACAAAAGAAACAATCGCAATCTAATTTCCTCTAAAATAAAAAAAATAATTATTTTCGTGCTATTTAATTTATGAAGCGACATTCATTAAAACTCCTTTCAATAAATAAGTGAATTAAAATCAGGACAGAACAAGCGTTACAGAAAAATGAAAAAGTAAACAACATTAATTGCAGATGGATAAATTCGAATTAGTTTAAAAGTTTTAATTGTTTGTAATTTTTGAAAGCGAAAGCATAAATGTAAAAAAAAAATGAAATCGACGATCGCAAATTTCAAATTATCATGTGAGAACATTATTATTTAAGTCATTATTTGCATTAATTTAATTCATTAACCAGTCTAAACTGGTTTGAAATAATCACGAGGCTTCTCTATCGGTCTTTATCCTCCTCTCTCGGTATATATATATATATATATATATATATATATATATATATATATGGAAAAAACTTCCGTTTTTTCTAGCTGGTAGTCCAAGTTTTGGATTTCGGCTGATTTTGAGATGAAATAACATCTATGATATTGTAGTTCTGCGTCAGACTTTTCAAAACGCTTTTGTTTTGAAGAAACATACGTAATAATAAAGCAGAACTGGTATAAACAGGTCCACCTTTTAAAACGGGTTTCCTTTAAAGAAGTATACACGTTAATAGTGCAATACTGGTGAAAGCAGATAAAAAATAAAAGATTAAAATGAAATCTGCTATTGATATTTCAATGTATCATGTCAGAACATCATTTCGTGAACGGCCAAGCACCTCGCGCTCACGCAAGTTAAATTATATTTTTATTCATTTTTAATCGTTTCACTGAACGAATCACTTTAGTATTGCAAACGATCCAAAAAACTTTGTCTCGCATGCATTGTTAAAAAAAAATCCCATTTCCCGTTTATTTCATTTCAGATAATCGCGTGCTGAAAATGACATTTTTCTAGGTTTTAATTGCTGTAATAACTAACTTATTTTTTAAAATCAGAGTTTTTGTAAATGCAATGGCAACAAGTTACTAAAAGCTGATTTTTTGAGATGATCGTGCAGATAATAAAGTCTTACTTTTCGCCAACGGATTTTTGTTGAAGCCACAAACATCATTCCCAAAGCAACATCATGTTCTGACATGATAAAAATTCTTCAACCGATATTTTCTGGCGGCCTATAATCTTTATCTTTTGCGCGTAAATTTCAGAGACACCAAAACCTCCTAACAAAACAACAGCATGTTCACACATGATGATAAATAAAAGAATTTAAGGAAGCATTTACGTTTAGAAACACACCCAAAAGTATCTGAACTTACAAAGCGGATCAATTGCGTATTGATATTCTTAAGTCTATCACTCCTTTTCTGATGGAATCAGTTGATATAAATATTACACAGGATAAATTTAATACGGATGATTATTCATTGAACTTATTCTATGAAAGGGAGGTTCCTATTTCTGTCCTTGGAGGACAACATCCTGTTTCCTTTCACAGCTGACGCAAATTTCAATCGCATCGTAAAATCGAAACTTAATACTTCTGATTGCATCTAAAATCAGTATTCATGAAGTGTGTAACAAATTTCGGGAATTAGCTCTGCGGTGTGTCAGCAATCAGCAGAGCTGGATTGTTCTTGTAAGGACTGGCACCAATGATCTTGAAGAAGCAAAGTGAAAAATGACTCTGTGGTTCTAATTATCACTAGCCCCCCCCCCTTTATTGTAACGACTTATAATATTGCTTTCACGTTGAATTATTGAGTATAGATTAGATTTAATAAAAAAACAATGCTATGCACAATTTATTATCATATTATGGAGTTCATATGAAGTTATTAAATTAGCAAATGTAATTCTTTTTGGTTTGGTTTAGTTAGATTTACGCATTGTTTTAACTAGGGATATCGTGGGACATATCGTGGACCGCAGTCAGATGAGGAGGATTGCACCTAAGCTGGCATCTCCAAATTTCAACACTCCACCAGCGAGAGAACGTTTGAACCCAAGGAATTAAAAGTGCACCAGACTTGTTTACACGACGGTTCTTCGGTGGAAGCAGATATCGAATCTGGAACCCTCCGACTCCAAAACAGGAACTTCACCACCAGCACACCGCGGCTATTTTTTTTTATCATGTCAAAATATGTTATTTTGGGTATGAGAGTCAACAAAAATCCGTAGGCGAAAAATTGAAATTTTATTATCTGCACGAGCATTTTAATAAATCAGCTTTTTAATAACGCGTTGCCATCGCATTTACAAAAGCTCTGATTTTAAAAAAATAAGTCAATGACTACAAGAAATAAAACCTAGAAAAATGTAATTTGGAGAACGGGATTATACGAAATGAAATAAATAAGAAATGTAATATTTTTTTAAAACAGTAAATGCGAGACAAAGTTTTTTGGATCGTTTGCGATACTAAAGTGACTCCTTCAATGAAACGATTAAAATGAATAAAAATATAATTTAACTTGCACGAGCACGTGGAGTTTGGCCGTTCAAGAAATGTTGTTCTGACATGGTATATTGAAATATACATAGCAGATTTGAAGTTTTTTTTTTTTTTTTTTTTTGGTTTGAAGTAAATTTTAATTAAAGCTTCTTAAACCAATTACTTTTATAATATACATTTTGAAATATTAATTAAGAAAAGTTATTCGCTGCTTCTAAAAAAATGTGTTTCTTTTCAAAACTGAAGCAGTTTTATTTCCAAGTAGCAATTTATCTTTTAATAATAATTATTACAAAAAATATTTAAGTAGGATTCAAATATCTAGTGAGCACTTTAAAGACTGGCGAAAATTTTGCGAGTGTTTAGTGACAAATTTGTAGTTTTAAGTAATCTGTTTAATGTTGGTTAAAAAGCATTTCATAAAAAAACAAAACAAATAGACTGCTTTAAAAATAATCTAGCCTATATGCCGATCTATATACATGTGAATGAATGCGATAACTAAAAAAAAAGAAATTATCAAGACAAAATTTTAGCAAATGGTTTTTACTATTCATATCTATTACATCTTTGTCCATATTCTTTAAAGAGCTAAGATATTTTATCTACACATTTACTCCACTTCTTTAGTGCTCTAAGAAATTAAAAAAAATTAGTAAAAACTAATTTTTAAAACACAATCGCATTTATGAACTAAAATGAGAGTTTTTTTCATTTTAAACATTTTATACTATAGAGATTTAAAATTTTAATTCATTATAATAAATTTTACAAAATATTAAAATAATATTTTCTCAAATATACCATCAGATGTCGCCACTTGTATTTAATTATAATTTAGTTAAACGAATCTACTTGTAATTGCGAAAATATTAAAATAATATATCATAGAGGGATTTATCAGTGAAAATGATGACATTAAAATGATGAAAAATTTCTATTCTTACTAACTTGACATAAATTAAAATAAATAACACATCATATTTACAACATTTTTTAAACATTTGCATTGCAATTCGCGTTAAATAAAAATATTAACACTATGCACTACGATGATGCCTCTAACTCGTCATTCAAGATTGTGCATCATTTTGACGTTTTATTTATTTATTTTTCAAATTTTATTGTTGAAAACGCCTGCATAATAGTTAAGAGATGTAGATTAATTTTTCTAAAAAAATTCGATTTAAAAGTATTATGTATATTAATTTTTCATAGCAATAAACAAATTTTTGTATTAGGTGAATAATTTTGCATTTAATTATTTTTTGGAGTGCAAAGGCTTAGTAATTAATTTTTAATTAAAAATTAAAATATAATTTTTAAGATCATATACTTAAATTTTAAGTGTAATTTAAATTTATTTTTCTATGCTGATATATAGAAAATAGTATGTGCATTTTTAATTATTGTATTGTATAATTTTTAACACTGCTTTTTTGGTAAATGAAAACAATTTAATAAAACAAACTTACAGATATTCTTTTTACTTCTCCTTTATCACGACTATATATTTGCTATCATATATTATCCATTGCTATATACTTGTAATTATTCATTTGAAATGTATGCATTTGGTTATTTATGATTTGTAGTTTAATTTAGTTTAGTATTTAATTTCTTGTTATGAAATAATATAAAGGCTATTTGTGAGTAGCCTTTATAGCCTATATTGAGAGTAGTAGATAAAGACTATTTGAGTAAATATCTATAATCGCATCTTATGAAATATTCGAGTTTGGTTTTAAACTGTAACAAGATGCCAATACAATATTTTACACATATTATTTGAATTAAATAAAATAATGTTGTTATGAGGCAATTGCCAGGATAAATTAATAAAAGAAAATGAAATGAGTTACCCAAAGTTATGAAAATAATGACGTCTTCTTGAAAAAAAAGGATTTTAGTTAAAGAATTTACTATAATTTATTCTAAAATGATAGTTTATAAACCTAAAAGCTTAGAAACATAAAATTTAAAAAAAAATATTTGGTTTATAATCATTATTTTTATTTAAAGTTAGGGATTTAATCAAAATTTTCTCGAATACTCTCCCGTAAAGGGTCTACCCCCCTCTTCCTACATAAAATTGTGGATCTTGGGCAAGATCGCGAATGTCTTGCTTGAGACAGGTGAACATTAGTTATGAAGTATGGATCTTTGGCGAGAATCTAACAATTTTACTGAATTTATCGTGGAAATATTATTTTGGACGTATTTTTTACTAATCGTTTGAAACCAAAACTGATGTAGTCGCGATAGGACACTGATAGAACGACCGATGTAGTCATGGTAGAACACTGATAGAATGACTGATGTAGTCGCGATAGAACACTGATAGAACGACTGATGTAGTCGCGATAGAACACTGATAGAACGACTGATGTAGTC
>JAOUZG010041737.1:3056510-3072877 GCA_026289955.1 Argiope argentata
ACACACACACACACACACACACACACACACACACACACACACACACACCGGTCAAACGATGAAAAAAAAACCATGAACAGTCCTAACGAAGATGTAATAGTGAGTTCAAATTAAGGAATATAAATCTATAGAGTTTAAAAAGACATTTCCTCACGTGGATCTTTGCCAAGCCACAATGGCAAAGTAACTGCTTCTTTTTTGAAGTAAAACAAACGCTGAGCATTAAAATATGGGTATTATATAAGGATATGATAATATATTATTTGGCTGTCATTTTTAACATATTGACAATGGATCATTTAATAATAGATGCTTATGAGTAAATCTAGTGTGACAGATTCTCAGACGAGTTAAAACTGTGTCATGTTTCCGTTGATTTAAAGCGGATCAGTTTTCTACAATAGGCTTGCAAGTAAGAAGTTGGTTAGAGTGTTCTGAATCCCATTCAGTTTGCCAGTTAATGTAAAGGCAGCTTTTTACCTGCTTCTCCAAATCAGATGCAAGTATGGGTGTTTCTAAAAAGCGAATTGCGGACTTAGCACTTTTAATCAGCCTGCTCATTACCTCATACTCCCAGATGGGAAGGTATCCAGCAGAATAAAATTGTAAAGCCTCTAGAGACAATCTTATAAAATAAGTTTAAAATTTTATAAAATATTTGGATGAATATGGTTTTGAAGTGATGTTAAAGATTGTAACCTTAAAGACTGTGATTTTAAATCTGTATAAATAATAAAGTTTCCACCACGTCTATTTAAAATTTCGGTGCGATTGAAGTTTAACCCCCTGCTTGGCGCACTTTTCAAAAATCGCCGATTCGCCAACCGTGAATATCAGACAAGAGCATGGGTCAGCTCTTCAGGTCAAGGGGAAAGATAACCTAGGGTTGCCATAATAAAAAAAGAATGGGGTTGCAAGCATTGGCGTATTATCGCCAACTTGTCAAAGAAGGGGTTACTACACATCAACCAATATTTTTTACAAAGCATGCAACACTATAGTAGTCTCAGCAGTAAAAATGGAACAACATGAAGAGTTGAAAAAGGAATTTTTATTTGGAAAAAACCACAGCAAATGAGGCTCGGTTAGATGTCTTAGATCCATCTGTATAAACAAAAATGAGAGGCTGATAGTGAGATGTGTGTTCGAGGAATAATTGTTGATAGATAACATCTATTGTGTCCATTTGCTGACTTCCATTTATGTATGATCACGTTATTAATTTTAATAATGATAACTGTAAGTTACAGGTGTATGATAGAAATTCGACGCACTACATTCTAGCAGTACTGATTCTGTATGAAAACTTGGGGCTTTGATACAGATTATAAAATTACATGAACTTTTTCAAATTATGAGAGACTGAAGGAACATTAAGAGGCTCATTGTGCATGTGCTATCATCTCCAAGATAACTAATCACCAGACTTCCCATTCTGTTCCGAGCATAATATTAATTATCCAGGAATAAGCACCAAAAGAAGTTTTAAGATTTATATGGTTGAAAATATGAAAAAGGCTAGCATACTCAATAGTACTGTTACGGAAATTATACAGTGGGAGTGCAGTGCACAAAATAAAATTGTTTATTACACTCAAGACCCCAGCTAGCAAAATCTATCCGGACCGTCTCAAAGGCAGCACGTGCATAAATCAACTATATATGCACCAAATTTTTATTAAAAAACAAACAAACAATCGTATAATACCTCTGAGAGTACAGCTATAGATCATCAACATGGCTTATGTGAGCGGCCCGCTTTCATAGGAAAATGTTATCCAATTTTCTAGAAGATTCCACGCATCTCGGTTCCTTAGAAATATCGCCAAATTTCTTTTATCGTCTAGAAACTTTTTGTCGCCAAATTCGTTGCCCCGGCTGGAGTTATTGATCTAGCATTCATTTAGTATCTATTTAAATTATTTGTAAATCTAACTTCCTTACTATGAGACTAACGGCATAGAGAAGCAATATCCCGGATTTGCAACAATACGTTCTTTGTTGTTTGGCTATCATGATAGCTAAAATAATTACATTCAATGGAAATAAAAATACATCTAAGAAGATGAAATTGTATGATGACGCGTGATCATTTTAAATTTTGAAACTCTGCTCAATTTAATACAATAGTTAAATGGGCATCAATTTTTCACTTTCCAAACTTCTTATATAAAATTACATCAATAAAAGACTAAAATTCTATTTAGGAGTAACACATAATCCACAAATATTCAATGGATGCAACAGTACTATTCACACATCGAATTTTTGAAACGAAAGGTATAATAAAATAAGCTCATTTTAAAAATAGCAAACCAGTTAAGGGGTTAAACATATAATTGGCGTCTCACTATCACAAACAAATAACCAGCAAGATAATATTATACATTGAATCACCTCTAAACAAAATCACTTAGATTAAATTTAATCTATTTTTGTTAATAATTAATCAAAAGCGGTTCCAAATTTGTTTCCGATTATTTACGAAATCAAAACCACTTCTTTACTTATTGTTTTATACAGAAATGTAGACAAGAAAAGGTTAAGATTTGAAGGACAAAGTAAAAAAAATTTCCAGGTGAAAAACTTTAATGTATAGTATTCTGGTGATTAGCTAATTGTCCCGGAATATATCGAATTATTTAGCAGTAAATGAACCTTTGCTTTCCCCGTCTTACAGTATTCAAAATACAGCGATATTCATCAACTTAATGTGGTTTGTGACACAATGCTCCCTTTCTAATTTTTGTTCTTTTTAATGTCTTTTGATTACTGTATACATTTACCATTGCTTTAATTTACAAATTTATATATTTTAGGCTGTCGTTACTTAAGGATTTCAAAAAGTTTGCTATGAACTAAGCGATCAGGTGCTCTGAGCTTCTAGAATCCAGGATCTAGAAAAACGTTCTAAAATCAAAGATCCAGTGGGGAGAAGTTGAATAGACAGAGGGGTAAAAGGAAGGATTGAAAAAAAAAATTAAATAAATCAATAGCTAAAATTTAAAAAGTGATGATTTAGCCTAGCTATTTAAAAAGTTAAATCAAGTACCAGTAAAGAAAAACAATATATTAATCATATTTTTTAAGTCTTCTTAAAATCCCATCCCATCAAGAAGAACCTATTCTATGTATAAGTTTGGATAGAAAATTGTTTAGAAACAATTCTTTCATGTATTAAAATGTTTTCAGATTTTATTTATATCTGAAATATTTTTAAGTAATCAAAAATTAGAAAAAAGTTTGTTATACTTAATTAATAAAATAATATAATTAAAAAAGAGCAATTAAAAATAGGTATTGCCCCAACTAATTTACACTATGTATTTGAAAAAAGTTGAGAAGTTTAAGATTAGGTTAAATTAATTTATAATATTTTTTTTAAAAAAATTCTAGTTAGTAATTTATAAGAAACATTTCATAATTCCTATTAAATCCAGCACAGACATTCCAAATGTAGGAATGCCTCGGATATTTCGGGGGAATTGAATTATTTTATCTAAATTTTCAACAACAAGACCAGCATCTAATAATTAAGATTAAGCAATAAATAAAAAGATTGTCTTATAAAAACAATTGATAGAAACAAGTCATCAAAAGATCTCCCCTATATATATATATATATATATATATATATATATATATATATATATATAAATTTAACAGCGATTATTTTTTTCCATTTATCCAAAAGATAAATTTTACTTTTGGAATCAATACACAAAAGCTTTATTTTTAAAATAATTGAAAAAATGCTCAAATAATCCTTCTTGTATAAGAAAAACAGATAATCCATATAACCGCATATATTGATTTATGATTCCTTTTATTAAATTCAGAATGAAAAGCATTTTTACGCAGTAGAATTTTTATTTTATATGCCCGTCGAACTACTTAGAGCACTGCGAGCAGATTCAGAAAACTCGCATTTTGATTTTAATAAACTTTTACTTAGCTAGAAAAATGGAAAGAAAAACTGCAATGTAAATTATACAGATCCCATTAAAATTTTACATAGAAACACAAAAAATGTTCAGGAAATTGATAATCTATAAGAAATTCAATTGCACAAATTGTTTGCATGGCAAAATTCAAAAGAATTAATTCATAATGATTCATTTTTAAAAAGTTTATTGTAATAGTTACAAGTAAATGATCGAAAATTAATGTATATTTATGTGTGAAGTCCACCTGGTTACCAAACAGAACGCAATTTCCATTCATCTATATTGAATGCAGATACTTTTTATAAATAATATTCAAAAACTTTTGATTTTTTGAAAAAAATTGCCTTTTTTTGTAAACAATTTTTTTTGCAGACGATTTTTTTTATTCTCCTCATAAATGTTTTTTCGTTGGCATGGAAACGCTCTTTAATAAACTTGTTTTCGTACAAAATTTTTGTTCTTAATTCTCATGTTGCCATTTGCAGTTTTTGGACTTTTTCTCTTATCAATATCTTTTTTCATTTTAAGTTTAACTTCCGTGTTCTCTTACTTAAAAAATAATCAAAGTAAGGCGGTCTGTAAAAATTAGTTTATTTTGATATACAGAAAAGCCAATTTTTTCAAACTTTCTCCATCTGGAATTTTGTCTTTTTTCATATTTAAATTTAAAATTTAAATGGAAACAATTTTTAATAAACAATTTTTTTGTTCAAAATTTTCTCTGAATTGTTATTTTCATGTTACAATTATTTTTAAAAAGTTTTTCCCAATTACTTTATTTTTCGTTATATATTTATTATTCTACATTCTAATAATTTTTAATTAAATCAACAATGAATTAATTTTAATCTTTTCCTTAGAAATTATTAAATCTTTCCCGAATGTCTCATATTGAGAAGCTTTGAATTTAAAACCAAATTGAGCTTTTAAATGATAATTTTATTTGTTCTTGTGATTTCTTTTTAAGGAAAATTTGCACATTTCTTCAAATAATAACCTAATTATTTTTCTAAAAACTTGAACCTTACTAGTCAAAGAATATCGAATCTATTTCGATGCGAGTATTACTTATTTTCGAATGTATTTGCAGATTTCACGAAAATCGATTTTTATTGCATTTTTGCTTATTTTTCCTAAATACTTAATCTTAATAGTTAGTTACAATTAAATACGGTATTTAATTTCAGCATATAAATATCGTCGCTTTTTATTTTTATCGATTTAGCAATGAAATGTGCAGTATTTTTCTTTTAATTTGTTTAGAATTCTGTAAATGAGTATTATACCAAAGCAAAAAATGTATATAACGTTTTTGCTTTGTGAAACCATATGCAAGCATCTTTTAATTTATAATCCTTTGTACGACGTAAAAAAGAATTTTAAATCGGCGCATTTTTGGTAAGGAATAACCATAACTCTAACAAACAATAAAATTGAAATTAATAGGCTCGATGCGTATCCTAACTTTTGGTTTAATCCAAAAAGATGAAAACACAGCGAAATGGCAGAAAATTTTATCATTTCTTAATTTTCATTCATAATTATAAATTATTTTAATTTAGATATTTGATTTACAGAATTTATAGAGAAAGTAGTTTTAAACTTTTAACCTTAAAACGTGAATTACTAAAATTACGGCTGTCGTAGAATATTATAAGTGTATCACCTATTTTTTAAGCATGTTAATTCACTCGAAACTACTTAAAGAAGTTTTGAAATGAAATATAGTTTTTGACAGTATTGGAAAATAGTCAAGGTCATAAAAAACATCACATAAAAATTAAAACTTTCCGAAGTGAATTTCGCTTTCTTACAGTCGAAGTTTCTGTATGTGTTTAAAACTCATTCTGTTAAAACAGATGTCGCATTTTCATATTTTAAATTTTATATTTGCGAAACAAAATGTGATGCAATATTTTTTCATAGTCTGGAGCTATGCATAAAGAAAGTTTACAGAAATATATTAACAATGAGAGAATGCTAAATTCTACTTTCATGAGTAATATATTAGTCTAAAAACACAATTATAAAATAAATATTTAAAAAAAAACATTTCATTCCAAAATATCACCATATGTTATATCTAATGAGAATGAAATCGTAAAAAATCAAATACGATCGATATTCTGGCATAATAACAAATATATATAAGTATATAAACTACGTAAAAATGTTCTAAAAACTTTTAAACCAGCAATATTCTATGCATGTACATACAATTCCCAATAATTCACTATTTAAAAAATGCAAAATTATTTTTACAGAGCAAACTGTTTTAATTGAATAATTTTCAAATGTTTCAAAACGTTTATTTAATTAATATATCTAATTCTTAAAATACATCACATAAAAAAAATCTAGTGTAATTGCATTTATTATATATGCATAAAAAGTAATTTTTTTTACCTCCATTAATTTAAATAAATATTAAAATAACAAGTCAAAAATTAAATTCAAAATTTCCTGAAAAAAACAACAACAACAAACTCTTCAAACTAAACTTGAAAATTGCACTTTAAAGTGAGAAATAACTGAATACGAATTTTTATGCATGCATCCTACAACATATACCGCTTTCCTACGAAGTTTCTGGTAGCATCAAAATGCTTAAATTCGAAATGCATTCTACTCGTATTCGAAAGGGATGCATATAGAAGACTTCCTTACCTGGAAAAAGTCGGTATTCCGGCTTTGAAAGCAAACGTTATTTATTTATTTATTTTTTTCGGCGTTCTCAACAATTGCAGGTTCTCTCCACATGCATTGTTAGAAGATCCACGCTCATCGAACGAGTGTAATCCCAGGAACCGATTTGAAGCGAAAGTAGAAGTGGTTGCCAGCGCCATCTTCATGTCGAATCTAGAACTATAGTGGGATTCTTGGAATATTAATACTGTCCTGCTCATCTTAATATATATATTTTTTATAAATTTTATTATGAAAAAAGAATAATAAGAGTAATTTGAAATAGATTATTTTTATCTCGGCGTTTTACATTTTTAACATTTTTTTGAGACTATAAAATTTCCAATTATTGCAAAAAACAAATAAACAACTGCATTAGAAATCGATACAAATTAATAATTTTTTAATGAACTTTTTTCCAGCCAAATTATATATACCCTTTATATACAATCCTTGACACTTAATATACCGGTGTATAATAAAGTATTTCATAAATTTTAACTGTATCCAGCTTAGAAATCTTTCATTTTAATTTTATCAGATTATTATTTTTTAAACTTCAAAGCAAATCACTGTATTGTATTCTGCTATTAAAGGAATAAATTCATAAAAAACAACCGGAAATTTGAACAAAGATTGTTAGGAATGAATTCATTGCAATTAAGTCTATTTTTGTTAAGGAAATATCAATGAAAGAGAGAGAGAGAGAGAGTGGGATTAAAGCATATAAATTTACTAAAAATATTACATTTTATATTAAAATTGTGTTGTATTGTATGAAATTTTATGTCAGATTGTAAATGAGATTTATCTAATGTGAATCCATGCTGTATGAAATGAACCTAAGAAATGATATTTTGTTTCAAAATAATCAATTAAACATATAAAAATAATAATGAAATCAGAAATATTTTATTATGACAAAATCACATAGCAAATTTACAGCATTGCGTTTTTTTAAGATACAGTGTTTGTACGTTTGTGAAAACACAGACCGACAGATGGTTAGCCCCTTAAGACCATATGGGTGATCCTAGATTTGATACATATTACTCTTTAAATGTTAAATCTGTGTATTAAATTTTATCTATCATGTTCTTTTTTGTAATTATCAAGTTCCTAAAAGAGAGATTCTCTTTGAATAAATTTTTCTCAAAATTTGATAGAAATCTACAAGTTTGGATTGGAGACCATAGATCATATTTAATACGCCTAGCTCAAAGAGTTTTTGAATTATAGTGCTTGATGACGAATAGATATAATTTGAAAAATATATATTTCGGACTCAAAAAAGTTTTAAGGCATGGAGATTCTTTACGATTTTTAACGATTATTGCACTTTATATATTTTTAGTAAAAAAAAATTATATTTTATGAACTATCGAAACAATTAATGCTATTTTATGTTAAGTACTGTTAAAGTTAAGTATAAATGAAAATGTCGATTCGCATTAATAACAGTTCATCTTTAGTTTGAAGAGATAACTTTAAATTCTCAGTACTTGAAAAACTTCTGCCTTTTGGCAATAATTCAGTTTTAAATATCCTTGATTTACTAACTGACTTTGTTTGAGCCCATACTGCGGCCTTAATATCAGCTCAACATGACACAATGGTTTCCATCAACAACAATTCTAGTACGCCACTTGGATATCCAGATGTCGGCATTTTTCAGGCAAATGCAAAGCCATGCACAACATGCTGTTGATGCTTTCTGAAAAATTGATATTTTAAACTTTAAAAATTTATTTCCATTTTTTTCCAAATAATTTGTATTTGCATAGTGAAAAGGGGACAATCTTGTTGGTATAACAATGGAATCATATGAAATACTCGATTCATATTCAGTACTGTGGATTAGAAGTTCGGAAATGTCCAGACTAATCCGTGATGTTTACGGTGTATAATGTACGTCAACTTTATAAAGTTGACAGCACTCAAGTTGAGCTGTTTTCTTCTCTCTCTAATGGTAAAAAATAACTTTTTCCCAAACGCATGAAAAAAAAGTGTTTTATACACACAAAAAAAGCTTCTGTTTTCTTTAAATTGCTTTGAGTTTTTTTAACGTAAATAGCAATTACCGCAACGTTCAACTGTAAACGGCAAAAAGGGAATAAATTCCGTCTAATTAATTTGGCGAATACTCTCAGAAATAATTCTATACATATTTCGTCTGAATGTCGAGAAATGAAATGCAAATATTATACCTTAGAAAAGAGAATTTTCCTCCTTTGGAGTGAGGGATAAATTTTTTTTTCATTTTTTTAAAGTCAAAAATGTTCTGCTCTTTTTGTATTTTGAATAAATTATATTTAAGATGAAATTGAAAAAGTTATCCTGTTTATCATAAGAAAATAAAAGATCACAACTAAGGAAATATTTGCTTGCGGCTTTAGTTATTTGTGTAAGTAATATAAGACCATTTAAATTGGTTTTCTTGGTTCAAAGACCCCTGTTTTTTGGGTAGGACTTTTTCAAAAATATTTCTCAATTTATTTGAGAATATTAACATGAATATTTGATTTAAATTCCAATGAGGTCAAAGAACTCTGGTTAATTATAGTTGTGGAAATATTTAAGCATTTGCCTTTTTGTATAGGGTGAATATAATTTTTTTTTTGATTGAAACTATTATATTTCGAATTATATTAAGTTTTGCAACGTGTGAATGTTGAAATGGAATTTGTGATAAAGTCAGTTACTTTTATAAGTTTAAATTCGTTATAGATCCATTCGATATTCTATTTTGTGATGTCCAGATGCTAAATTACAAAAATGAGGTATGTGATATATCAAATAATAATAGTTTATTGCTATGAAATATAATGCATTAATACTAAATTTATTAGATAGTTAATAACAAAGTAAAGTTAACAAAGATAAGAGAAATTCTATCAAACATTCAAATAATATTAAAAATGGCAAAAATATGATATCATATATTAGCAAAAGTGTTCTATCAATAAGGAGTATGACTTCCTCCTCGTCCTGTTAAGGTTAATTTTACAAATCTGAGGGCGGACTTTCATGCCGAAGTCGAGGCGGTTGATCAATGTTTGTGCCACAATTTTCATTATTCTAGTAGAGAGATCTTAGTCATGAAGGGTTCAAGGAACAAGATAACATGGTGCAAAAGCTATTTCTAGAATATTTCAAACATGTTTTGAGAGATCCATTGATCTGACAGAACACAAAATTCCGATTGTTATTCATTGACCGCTTTTTTCGGCAATCACCTTCTTTCCCAAGAATATCATCAACTAACTAGATTCCGAAAGGCGCCAGGTTGTTATTCATAAAGAATGAAATAGTTACCATAAGTCTTCGAAAAGGCCTTATATAAGGTTCAAGAATCTTAGGTAAATTTTTTTTCTGTATTTTTACCAATCACAGAGATTACATAAAAAAACTATAAAGGATAAATTAAATATGGTTTCTCCTAAAAATAATTTTTTTTTCTGACACTGAAAGGACAATAGTGGGCAATGCACTCTATCCAATTGAAGATCCGCCGATGAACACTAGATATGTTGAATCTGGACTCATAAGTGAAGAGAATACTGGAATATTAATTTGTTCTGAGGTTTGTGCAGGTGTCACTCAAATATTCTGACTTTAACTGAAACGAGGGACTTTGCGACCATTTCTTTAATTCTTCCAACATATTTTGATTTTGATTGCATCGTAAATCATGTGAATGATTCCTTTTATATTCTGGAATGGAACACTTCTTTCGATTCCAAACCATTTTTTATGTTCTCATATCAATAATTGAATTAGGAGAAGAATGCTTTGTGCATATTTACATTTTGTAGGAAAAATAACCTGGCGCTTTATGCTTCACTTAATTACACTTTTGAAAGCCTCCTTTCTATCAAGTATGAGACTTGACATTCAGGACTAGGAAGATGGAAATAAATTTCTATTTCCACTCATAAATTTAATTATGCTATGGATATTTTGCCTGGATAAACGGTTGCTGGCGATTCTTTTCAGCCATTCAAGTTCATGGCTCTTCATGTGTCAAGTGATTGTGAGGGTACATTCCGTGGAGCCCCCTACACATTCAGGAGTAGGAAGAAAATACACAGATCAGTTAATTAAAGTTGATATTACTTATGGCACTTGCCATGGGCAATCCCCCCGCTGATTCAGCAGCAGATTTTAGCCGAAAGGAACATGTCTTGTTTTTGTTGTAGAGCCAACTAGGGCCAAGGCTACGACTTGGCTACATACTCACATTGCTTGCACGGCCCCTTTTACAGGGGGCACAGTCATACATCTCACAGATAGCGCACATAATAACAACCATACCCAAACCGGGACTCGAACTCGGGACTCCCAGAACACGAAGAAGACGTTCTACCTCTGTGCCAGAAAGCCTGCAAGTATATTTATACAAAAGGTGGTTTGAGTATTCTCAAGTGTAAAGTATACTACAGAGGATGAGTAACTTTTTTAAAACTGACATTATTTTTTCTTATCATATTTAACAAGAAAGTGATAATAAATATGCTTGGTTATTATTTTCTAATGCCTTACTCATAACCTTTTAAATTCTCTTACTAACGCGTGGGATTTGTTAATCGACGAGGCCTGAGGTCGGCAAGCGCCAGTGAAGCAAAATCAATTCCAATTTTTTTAAAAAAAGAGCAGACACAGGGAAAGATAATCTGCTTTATTCTTTACCATCCAAAAAACTGTTAATGAAAGGTTCGTGCTTTTAAAGCCAAACTCCGTCCATTAGTGAAAGCAGCTTAGGAAATTATCCGAAGCTGGATCGGAACGTGTCTATCTTTTCGTCGAAGGAATGAGATAAAGAAAAGAAATCTCTTATTTCAAAACAGCCAAACTGTCGCTCAACTCGACAGGGGTATTATCTTTAAGCTTCTGACTGTCAAATGTACAGTGTAGTATTTGCATTTTATTGCAGAGAGTTGGATTTGTTTCCTTTATTTTTTTTGTAGATAGCAACAAATACTAAACTGTGGAAGATAGTTGTTTGGTAATGATAAAGCAGAAAAAAAGAAAAGAGTCTTACTTGACAATATGTAGGATATTGGAATGTAAAATAATCTCTTTTTGCACTTCAGAATATACTTCGCCGGCTTTCTGGCACAGAGGTAGAGCGTCTTCCGCGCGTTCTGGGAGACCCGGTTCTAGCATATTTGTTCTTCTGTGTGCTTTGTGAGATGTGTGACTGTGCACCCCTGAAAAAAGAGGCTGTGCAAGCGACTGTGTAGAGTGTATAGCTAAATCGTACTCTTTGGCCCTAGTTGGCGCTACATCAAAAACAGTAACTCTCTATCGGCTTAAAATCTGCAGATAAATATCAACGGGGCTTGTCCATGGCAAATGCCATAAGTTGCTGTTGTTACTCATGGCATTTATAATGGATAATCCCCCCTGATACAACAGTAGATTTAAGCCGAAAGAAGCAGCGCCAACTAGAGTCAAGAGTACGACCTAGCTACACACGTCACATTTGCTTGCACAGCCTCTTTTAACAGGGGGGGGGCACAGTCACCCATCTCACAGAAGAACAACCATGTCCAAACCGGGACTCGAACCCAGGACTCCCAGAACACGAGGAAGACGCGCTACCTCTGCGCCAGAAAGCCGAAAGTGCCGTAAGTAACAACAGCAGAATGTACCTCAGTTGAAAGAATTGATTCTGTTGTATTTTTGTTTTGAAAAAATACATATGATTTTTTGGTGGAGAAATAGCAATTGTAGCGATAATTTATGTGAAAATTACAATTTGAATTTAATTTTCCAAAGTGAAAGGATCCGAATGGCTTTTATTCCTTTCAACTAATTTGTGTCTTGATGCATGATTTCTTTCCAAATCAAGATATCATTATCATAAGATATTTTAGTGGCAATTAACATATAAACTTTATGGCCAGAAAATTAAAGGCTCGAAAGTGCCGCTAAAAATATGGTTTTTACAGGCCTATGACCCTCAAATCTTCAATATGAGACAAACTTTTTTTCTGTTGACGTGGTGAGGAAATTCGGAAAGGACGAAGTTACCGGTTTGAGTACAGCCCTTTATTTGTGATAATGGTTCAAAACATTGAGATTTTTTTTGAGAAATTTTCCTCATTTAATTTAAAATTGGGCATTAATATAACTAAAATAAGATAAAGATGTAGTAAGCCAATTATTAATTAATTTTTATTTCGAAATATTTTACTAAATTTTTTTAATGTTGAAATATTGAAGAAGAAAATAGTCTTTAATATTTTTCGCTACCCCAAGTCTGAAAGTTTTATTCTTCTGGATACCATCGCGTCTGGGAATATGTAGTAATGATCGGGCTGATAAAAGTGCCACGTCCGCAACTCATTTTTTTAGAAAACCTATACCTGCATGTGATTTGAAGAAACAGGTGAAAAGCTGTCTTTACATTTATTAGCAAACTCAGTGGGATTTGGGAACTTGAAACAAACTTCATACTTGCAAGCCTATTATAGAAACGTGACACATTTTTAACTCGTCTGAGAATTGGTCACACTAGATTCACACCAATTGCCAATATTTCCACATTGTGACTGTGGAATAACAGTTTATCATATGCTTATAGAATGCCCATATTTTAATGCTCAGCGTTTGTTTTACTTCAAAACAATAATGGTGACTTTTCCATTGTTGCTTGGTAGAGATCCACATGAGAACTTTTTTGTCTTTTTAAAGTCTATAAGTTTTTATTCCTTAATTTGAATCCATTAATATGACTTCGTTATGACTTTCCATGTTTTGTCATTATTTCACCAATTTTCATTTTTGTGTCACTTTTATAGAAACAGTTTTTGTTGGGCTTTGAATTAGGGATAAACTTGTTTGGAGCAGTATAATCTTCCTATTGATTCTTGGGTCATAAAACTTCAAACCAACCAATGAGCTACTAACCTGAAATCCTTAAACGCTGTCTCAAAGTATTAGAAGCAAATATATACGATTTTTGTATGTACCTAATTTGCAGTATTATTTTCCAACAATGTTTATATTTTTACTACTAAATGTGTGCAAAACAGCCATGTAATGGTACTAATTCCAGTTAATCCAGCATATCCAGTTAAGGTCTCTCATCGAAGGTCATATTAGATATAATTACAAGAATCTTCCGGTATAGTGCATAGTTCTTACCTTCCAGGTGGGTAAAGAAATGTTGAGGGTCGGTTACCTTCATATGATGATGGACCGTGCTTCCCAAGGGAAGGATTATACTGTGATTGGTGATGATCCTTAGGACACAACCTTATGTCCTGCTAATATTAACGTGGGTCAGTCATATTTAACATGAATGTCTTGGTTAGACTAGTCGGTGTGGTCAAGCTGTGGATATGTAATCCCGATAAAAGAGAAAATACCTTTAGTAGGTCAGAAGGATATTTGAGTACCTTAATAACACCTGATATAAAAATCTAGGAGGAAATATATGAAGGTTGTTAACTTTCTTGGAGGAATTTCAAAGGAAATTAACCAGCATTTGTGTTTTACCTCGATAAAAGTCAGAAAGTCTGAGAAACTAGCCAAATAGCTGCAACCAATTCATTTCTAAAGAAGACATCGGTTTATCAATTTTCAAGAAATTCTTAGTTTGAATGCGGTATTTCTTTTACAGGAAAGGTCCCAACTACTCATCATATTTCCATCTTTCGCATTATCTTCCCAAATAATCCGCTGTATTCACAACTTTCCCATTGTTTTCTGATAAGTGGTCAAATATATTTAAATTCTATTTAAATAATAGCAAATAGGTTTAAAAAGAATAGATTTGAAATAAGGAGAAATTCTATATTTATTATCTCAGAATGTATTCGGATGTTTTTCCCCCATTTACACCAAATTACCGCTTGTTGTACTGTACCAGCAAAAAGAATATCTTTTAATTTTGAAATTTAATCTATTTTTTTAAAAATATGCTTTATTTTGTAATAATTCTTTTTTTATTTTGTTTTAGAAAAATTGGGAAAGAAACCTGCAATAAAAGATTAAAATGAAATCTGCTATGCATATTTCAACGTATCATGTCAGAACATCATTTCTTGAACGGAGAAGCACCACGTGCTCGTGCAAGTTAAATTATATTTTTATTCATTTTAATGGTTTCATTGAATGAGTCACTTTAGTACTGCAAACGATCCAAAAAACCTTTGTCTCGCATTGATTGTTTAAAAAAAATATCGCATTTCCTATTTATTTCATTTCATATAATCATGCGCTCGAAATGACATTTTTGTTGGTTTTATTTGATGTAACAATTACCTATTTTTTAAAATCAGAGCTTTTGTAAATGCAATGGCTACACATTATTAAAAGATGATATTTTTTGAAATGTTCGCGAAGATAATAAAATTTCAATTTTTTGCCTACGGATTTCTGTTGACATCAAAAACCTCATACCAGAGACAATATCATGTTCTGTTATGATAAAAAACAATAATGGCTAAATAAATATAATAACAAATGAAAAAAAAAATATATATTTCATATTTATATTAGAAATATGCCTTGAAAATAATAAGAACCATTAGTTTAATTTAATAGTAAAAGATAGAATTTTAGCTTTAAGTTTAATGCCCAAATGATTGTTCAACTAATTTCTCCTTGAATATACTTAACTTGAAAAAACAGAAACTCTTTTTTTCTACCATCTACTTCAAAGATAAAATCTAAGCGTATAGCTCTTATTTTACTCTCTGAAACCTCATATTATTTAATAAAACACATTTTTATCAAATAATATTTGAGTTCTTTTATCTATGAAATTTATTTTCCCAGAGTCTTTGCCATCAAATCTCGCAAGAATCTTCATTTCAGAAATTTAATGTTATCGATCAAAGTATAAACCCTAGTTAAATATTCAACTATGCATGACATGAGGTAAGTATATCCATCATATTCATATGGCTTTTTTTCCGAGTTGAAAAGATACAAATCATGATCAGATTTTTCACATTATACATATAGATGACTTAAAAGATTTTTCTTAAAAATTCGATTTTTCATTTTATATATATATAAAAAAACTTTATTACCCTGACGGAGTGCTATCAATATCTAAGAAATAATGCTATTTTCTCATCAAAATAAGTTATTCTAAATACATAAAAATTGCTTTTTTTAACCATAAAAATGTATTCCAAATTTTTACGAGAAATTCAGGAGAAAATTCAAAAATGAGCTTTTTTATAACCGTTGTAGCTTCCATATCCAAGAAATATATAACTTATGAACTTATTTATTTACATATAACTACAAAAAGCCATAAAAGGGCGTTCCAAAATTCATTGAAGTTTTAGTTTCATTATTTCTGAAGACAATTACAATTAAGGTGCACAAATATTATAAAATATCCCTGCAAAAATTTGGAAAGTTTTTTCTTCTTCTGGTCGAATGTCTTTAGACTTGTGAAATGCCTTAAGAAAATGCTTGCTTTCCGATTTACTAAAACCTCTTGATAAATTTTATAATAATCATCTCTCACCTTTTTTGGTTATATTTTAGGATTTAAATTTAGTACTATCGATACTGTACTATCGATATATTTAATTTGATAATTAAATAGGCAATGGAAAAAAAAATAAACAAGTCTGTTTTATTTTTATACTTTTCGAAGGAAAATAACAAACGACTTTTTTAATATTAAAGTTGTGGCTAATATTCTTAGCATTTATGGATTATAATAGCAACATTTATTATTCCATTTCAAAGAAATGTAAAATG
>JAOUZG010041737.1:3072887-3085441 GCA_026289955.1 Argiope argentata
GGAAAGTATTGAAAAGGATTCGAAGGAAAATAGCAAACGACTTTTTTAATTTTAAAAATGTGGCTAATATCGATAGCATTTATGGATTATAATAACAACATTTATTATTCCATTTTAAAGAAATATAAAATGACCGAATTTTATATAGTGATGGAAGTTTAAATAACTTTTAAACTTATAATTAGTAAACTTGTATTATAAAATTAAAATGTATATTTTCTACGTAAATAAACGTTTTTCTAAATAAATATTTTCTACGTTTCTAAAATTAAAGTATATTTATCTTTTAAATAATAAAGTAATCGAAAAATTGAAAAAAAAAATGCAATGAAAGAATTAAAAGTAAATGCATTTGAGGAAACCTGAAATATTACTGAATAGTGAATAGAATACTAAACTGTAAACATAAAAATAAATCGTTTTCAGTTTGTATCTCTTTAAGTAGCGGTTTTTTATTCCATAATATAATCCGTAGTGAATTCAATAGCAAATAATTCTTATATGTTTATATTTTCTTAAATACCCATGGATAAAATATTCTTAATGTTTCATAGATACAAACGAACACAAAAAACAAATTTCACTTTAAAGGTTAGTTTTCCGTTTACTTGAAATCTCTAAGACCAAAATAAGTGAGAACTCGGATGATAACTAACTCAATATTTATTTACACATATGGCTCATTTTTGCTGCCAAGATGAAAAATTAGCCAATCAGGGAAGTTATCACGAGCGGCAAGAAACATGCATTAGCTACCATGATTGGTCAATTCTTCACACTCGTGTAATCACGAAGCAATAAACTGGAGCTTTCACGTATTAATCAGTTCTTGGGTTTGATTGAGAATAAGATTTTCTGGGAATCCATAGGGACTTTATCCTAAATGCTGATACATAAGAAAATTTTTATTTTTATGCGAATTATGAAATAGGATTTATAAGATTAAAATGTGTGAAATCTACGAAATGTGTTGATAAAATATGTGAATTATATCAAATGTAATGTTGAAAAGCAATTTATGATACAAAAATAATTAAAAATTTATTGAAGAATTTTAGATTTGATTGATATAAATAAGATGAAGGACTCATGAAGTGTAACTCTTGAAATTTGTTGTTGTTGTTTCTAATGGCACTTGCCTATTGACAAGCTCGCTGCTGGACCCAGCAGCAGATTTAAGCCGAGTGAAGCGTCTCTTGTTTCAAGTAGCGCCAACTAGGGCCAAGAGTACGACTTTTGCTACACACTCATCTCATTCGCTTGCACAACCCCTTTTTACAGGGGGGCACATTCACACATCTCACAGATAGTACACAGAATAACAACCATGCCCGAACCAGGACTCGAACCCGGGACCTCCTGAACACGAGGCAGACGCGCTACCCCTGTGCCAGCAAGCCGGCTACTCTTGAAATTTAAATTATTGAATTGACTTTAAAAAAAAATTCAGACATAAGTTTTACGAAACATAAAATAGGTTTTAGTGAAAATTGTGCTACAATTAGTTACACAATTAATTTCTTACCAATATAGCGCTATGTTTCCATATATGTATACAAACAAGGTGTTTCTGAATATATAGGATAAATTTTAAGGGTTGTTAAAACACTTATAAGTTGCATTTTTTGCATAGTAGTTTGTGGATGAAAATTATAAGTGGAAGTGAGACGAGTAAATGTTAGTGAGAACATATAATGATGAAAACTGCATTGTTAATAATATTCTAACTGATTCGGATGATGACCTCATTGCATAATTTTCATTCGGTACTGCAACTGTGCATGAAAAAATAGCCATCTTAACAAGTAATATAAAACATTTTTTTGAAATCAATTCCTACTTAGAATATCAGGAAATTTTTTATTTTAGTTACTTTTTATTAAATAATTACGATAGTTGTAGTTGTTTTCGTATTACGTTTTACAACGGAAGGAGGGATGCAGTAGTTTCTGAGGGTATGGAACCCTGAGCACAAGAAGGCAGAAGACTGACTTCTAGCTCACATAATCACAAACAATTTTATGGGCTGACTTCATTAATGCATTTCATTAATACACACACAGATCTGAATTAAGATCTGAAATAGAGAAAGGTCACCTCTGACCCAGTATCCTCAGTTGTTATTACTCTCCACATAGAGAACTTTTTGACCAAGACAGGTTTAACGCCCATCACACACGGAGAGTCCTGAGCTAGCAGGTTCGAATTCACATTTCATGGGATACGAATCCAATCTCCTATCAACTAGGTTCCTATCAACTATCCCGGTCTAACAATTACAATTACTATAAATAATTGATAAAAAAAAGATAATAGCATTGAATTTTCAACGCCAATTGTGGCAACTTAAAATACGTGAATTTTCTGCACCAGTTGTGGTAATACAGATTAGTAATTTCTAATTTTCTTTATTCTTTATTATTTTAATTCCAAAGAACTTCAAAACGAATCATCTCATGGGATGCGAATCCAATCCCCTATCAACTAGGCTTACAATTACTATAAATAATTGATCAAAAAAGATAATAGAATTGAATTTTCATCGCCAATTGGGGCAACGCAAAATGCGTGAATTTTCTACACGAGTTGTGGTAATACAGATTAGTAATTTCTAACTTTCTTTTTTCTTTATTATTTTAATCCCAAAGAACTTCAAAACGAATCGGAAAAATTGATTAATTAACAATGTTTAATTTTAAATTCATCAAGCATTATGAAAATAAACAGAAGCGCTTAAAATAATCAGCCCAAAACATGTAACCTTATTATCGTGTGGAAAAAATGAACTGAATTCGTTACTGATTTGAAGTGAAAATTTTGGTGAGTATTTGGTTGTTAATTAATTAATAAAAAATTAAAGAATTAGTATTTGAGCAAACTGTATTAACATAAAATGTCATCCATTTCAAGTTAACAGAACACTTAATAGAACACGCTAATAAACAATAAATATTTAGAAGAATTTTATATTGGAAGAATAAATATTTGGATAACTGTTTTAGAACTAAATGATTTTGAGAAATTATTATAAAGTTATAGTACTATTTATATGAAGAATTCAGCTCAAAATATGTTAATTGATTTTTCTCCTTAGTTTTACTTCAAATCTCTCTTATTCATTGAAATACATTTCGTAGAATGGACCAAGTCTTTTCAAGTTCCTTCAGTGTTCGTTCTTCCCAGCTTCTGGTAAATTAATTACGAATTTTGAAGCTACTTTATTCAGACAACGGGGGCAAGAACTTCTCTGACATCCTTTACTACAAACTTCTATACCAACATGTCCTGACAATATATGCAATATGTCAGGGCCAATTATTACGAGTATGTTTGATGAAATTTGTTTCAAATTCAATTCTTTCATTCCGAATGTTTGTCTCTACAACTTTACCATTATTAGAAATTGGAAAAAGAGTATGCCAATCCCTTGCTAGATGATACCAGGCCTATATTGATACTAGTAGGGAATAATATTTTGAATGATCTGGCTCAAAATATGATTCAGATCTACACTTATATTCCTATATATGTGTACCAAATTTTATTCATCTAGCTCTCTACATTTTGTATTATCCTGCTCAATTATACTTCAGTAAGCCAACTAGATATCCTGCATAAAGACTTTCTTTTAAAATTTATCAGAAAAAAGCACATTTGGTGCAAAGACCTCTTATCAGACTTCATATGACCAGGTGAACGTATATTTCAGTTATTCAGCTCACAGACAGTCAGACGGACTAATATAATTTTAAAAATGCGTTTTCGAACTCTGAAACAACAACAACAATAACTGAAGATTACAATATTTCCTCATTCAATACTTAATATTAAAAAAAAACTTAAAAGCATAGTATTTTTTAAAAAGTATTACATAATTTATCAAAGTTTTTCTGAAAAATATCTAACTTATTATAACATTTCATTATATAGTTATATTAAAACAATGTACTTTCATGATTTAAAATGAATTTTTGAATTAAAAAAATATCAGAAATTTAAGATTAAAACTACTTTTTCAAAATTCAATTGACAGATAAATACAAAATTCTCACAAAATATTCTTCCAAGAATGCCTTCAATAAGCGATGCCGGCAAAATCTTTTCCTACCATCACTTACTCTCTTGTTGAAAGAAAAGACATATTTTCCTCAGAACTCTCTATTTGGGAGCCAGTGAATTCATATATGGGAGACACTGCGTGTTTTTCCGAATCTTTATATTTCCCTTTTAGATATTTTAGAGCAAAAAATTCAATATCTGTATGTCTACTCCATAAAAATTTGATTCCGCTTCCTAGAAAAGGAATCATATTTTACGGTAGATCAAGCGCTCGGACTTTTTTTTTGAGGAACAACTGAAATCGCCCTAGAAGACACTTCGGCATTTTAATCGATACTTTCTTTCGATGCCCCTGAATATATAGAAGCAGATAAATGGAAAATCGAGTTCCTAAAATGATGAAAGTCGCCTCTGCATTCTCTCTCTCTTTTTTTGTTCAAGTTTTGAATTAATCGATGCTCATCTTATTTTTATTCTCCTTTCTTGAAGTTTGTCCGATAAGTTTTTTCAGTTTTAGCTAACTCGAATTTTTGTTCCTTTTCGCAGGAAAATAAGGAATTTTTTGTGTTAGGACTTGGACTCGTGAAGAAATTTTGTTTGTCACAGGACATGTCCATTCCCTTCTTTTATTCACCGTTTCCATTTTTCAGAAGATGACTATATCTCTTGTGAAGAAGTCGGTGATCCCATCCATTTTGCGACATCCTACCCTTATACTCTTTTATGGCACCTTCGAAAACCCTCTTCTTCGCTAAAAAGGCTTTGGAATAAAAGAGCTTTGTAATTCACCTTCCAAAAAAAAAGAATCATAAACACAATTAGATTCATAATTGATCATGGAGAACTGTTACAGTTAGATTAAGCTTATCAATTTTTCAGGGTATCATTTAATACACCTCTCATTTTATTCACAAGAAATTCTTTAATCTCCATGAAATGTGTGACTTAGACATTCACACATTTCGCAGATAGCACAGAGAAGAACAACCATGCCCAAACCGAAACTCGAACCCTTGACTCCCAGAACACGAGGAAGATGCGTTACCTCTGTGCCAGAAAGTCGCCAGTTAATTTTACTGTAATTAATTAACTTGCGTGATTATGATTATCACGCCAGAGGCAGAAGATATACATATAAATGAGGGCACCTCTTCTTGTGTACAGTCGACCACCCCGCCACCACTGAACGTAGCAGTATCGACAGGATTTGTTGTGGCCTATTGTGATTTTTATCAATGTCCATCCTTACATCGACTGAATATGTCAAACTGATATTCTCTTCAAGATAATTCTCCCTAAAGGGGTTAAATACAAACGTAACTTTGACGTTTGCTTCATATTAAAAGGTTGCTTTAATTTATTTGGATAGCAAGGAAACAAAAATGTGTATGAACAAGGTATTACCACTTCAGTAAATCAATGGAATAAGTGCTTGTATAATTTTGATAATTGCATTTTAAAAATAAATTTTTCTACTTCATTCTGTGATTCTTATCCAAATTTCATTTGATCTTCTCTTATATAAATAAAAAACCCCATGTGTTTCATGAAGGAGTTAATATAGAAAATACTTGGCAGTCCTTTAAGATGTGAAAAAGGGCGATTAAAGAAACTAATGTGAAGACCCAGGCAGACTGTAAAAACATCCTTTTGTGATTGAGAGGGATGTGCGGATATCTTGAATGATCCCTGCCCAAATCATCAGCCCTCTACCAGCATAATGGTCCCTTCCCATGTTGTTATTGGGATGATATCGGGTTCCAAGCTCCCAACATATGTGTATTCGCCAAGAATCAGATTGTAGGCTGAATCTGTACTCATCTGTGAACAGAACATTAGCCCATTGGAGCTGTATCCAGTATTGGTGCTATCTGCACCATTGTACACGCTCTCGTTTGTGGGAAGGAATGAGTGGGATACAAATGGCGGATTTCCTGGCAGTATAAGGTTAACTTATTCAAAGAATTCACGAAACAGTTCGGAGAGATCATCTCGTAATGAAATAAATGCATTACATTTTACTAAAAGTTGAAATGAGATTTATGTAACAGGGGATTCTTCAACGTAGAAATTGGTGATTTGAATTAACAAATGATTGCACAAAGATAATATTGCCGACGTTCCTGGCAGAGAGGTAACACGTCTTCCTCGTGTTCTGTACCTCTTGGATTCGAGTCCTGGTTCGGGAATGGTTGTTCTTCATCTGTTCTATCTTTGATTTGTTTGAATGTGCCCCCTGTAAAAAGGGGCTGCGCAAGGGAATGTGATGCGTGAGTAGCTGTTCTGTATGCGATATCTTTATGAAATGTGTTGTCTACTTCTTTAATCTTCGTTTGATACTTAGTGGTACACGAAGATTGCCGGCATCCTGTCACAGAGGTAGCGCATCTTCCTCTTGGACTGGGATTCCCGGGTTCAAGTCCCGGTTCGGGCATGGCTGTTCTTCTGTGTTCTATCTGTGAGATGTGTGAATGTGTCCTCCTATAAAAATGGGCTGTGCAAGCAAATGTAATGAGTTTGTAAACTAAAGTCGTTCTCTTGGCCTCAGTTGGCGCTACTTCAAACAAGAGACGTTTACTTCGGCTTAAATTCGCTGATGCTTCAGCTGGCTTGTCCATGGCAAGTGCCTTGTACATGAACTTTTTGTACATGGGTTTACAGTTCATTGGGGCCGCAGATCCCACCATCTGTGAGTCTTGTGAGTTTTGGACTTTGGTACTATTATTGCTTGCTTAGTGAATTTGGATATGCATAATTTTAATTATAACTAAAGTCAATTTATTGTTATGTCTTAAAAGTTAGTAAATGAATAAGAAAAAAAAAGAGTCAGATAAGGGTGAGTAAGAGGAAAGGGTTTGTTTACGTTTGGGTGTGCGTGTTTCAGCTAGAGAATAAGAGGGCCTGCGTTTGTTTGAGTTGCCTTTCACATCGTAGAGCGGTAGGTTAGTCAGCAGGAGATTTTCGATGCTAATGATATTGCCGTAGAAGTTTCATCATGAAATCTTTGATCGGGGGGGGATATTCAGAGCTCTCTCTATTTCACTGTTTCTGTGATATCACCTCGCTGACGCTATCATTCTCAGCGTTTGGTTTCCAAGGACTGTTATTTTTTTGAGATTTGATTTTGCAATAGCCTCCCAAATTGGGCAGGCATAGGTTAAAAGAGGTCTTAAACAATGGCAAGTGCCTTTAGTAACAGCAACAGGTGGATTTCTAAATGGTCAATTAAAAATAATGGTGGTATTACATAACAATCTAAAATAGGAATTAGTAAATGATATGAAATAGTTGTCTTGTCAAATATTTTTGTTTAAAAAAATGTGTTGTTTTATCAGTTTTTTTAAAAAAAATCTCTACTCTATGGAAATATAACAGCAGAAAACGTCTGCGAAATGATCTATGAATACTAACCTAAAAGTTTCTTCACTGCTTCGTTGCTGGCGAAGAAGGATGCTCCGTATCCTGAGCCTCCTAACTCAATATCTCGGAAGCAGAAATCCCGAACGCGGGAAGCAGACGTCTCTCGCAATCTTTTCATTCCCTTTTTGGAGGCTGAATTTTTACTCCAGAAGAAAACCACAGAAACCAATCATCTCCTCCGATCCGTGGAGCAGCCGTCCACGTATCCGGAAGACACTCAGGTATTCATACTGATTCTTTCTTTCTCGGTTCCTGGAAATATTGAAGTGAATTTTCGGAAAAAATTGGGGTCTTTTCTTGGCTCTTTTTTTCTTTTTTGTTGAACTTTAAAATTCAGCGACGAGTACCCCTATTTCTATCCCCACATTTATGGATTCTGTTTGACATTTTGCAAAGATAAGATGGAGGAAGAACAAAATACTGACACTCAAGTGGAAAGTATTTTTCATTGAAGTTCCTATTCTATCCATAACTAAATCACTGTTTTTTGTCAACATTTTGGAAACACATGCATAAATATTCAGGCTGTCTTCTTGTCATGTTAAAAATGCAAACTTTTCTTGTTTGTACCGTCTATTTTGATATAAAAGAATTAAATTATGTCACATACCAGTGGATATCCTATATATAGTTTAGGATAGGATAGTGGGATTTAGTGGCACAAGAGCCATATTTGGCCATACTGCGCCAATCGTAGGGTTAAAGAATAAATGCATTTGTATTCAAAATTATGTTGAACTAGAAACCGATTAAGAAATAACAGCAAATTGATTGAATAAAATTATAAAAACGTATTGCTTTTAAAAATTTAAAAAAGATTTTTGTGAGGACGTTCCCCTATGAACATTTGCAGGTCCACTATACAAGCACTAAAAATTGCAAATGAAAACTATTAAAGATAGGACGCTCAGTTAAAAGATGAAGAACAGTTAAGATGACTTGGCATCTAGTGCAGAAAGGAGCTCTATCGCCGAATAAAAGATGTTTGTGTGTTAAACGAATTTGATCAATGCGGAGTCGAGTCAATTTGACTTCGAGCTCTCGCACTGGAGAAGCAGTCCATAATGAAATTGTGGGTCTGATAAAATGTAATTTGTTATTATTTAGGCGATCCCATGACTCCTGCCATATAGCATGAATACGACGTGTAAAAGAGTTCTTCGCATCGTAGAATGGTACCTCAAGCTGCATAAAAAACATATCTATGGTAGGATAATCCCATATATAGGATGAAAAACTTCCGTAATGGGAAAGGAATTTCATCATTCTGAAATATATTCAGGTTGTGGGGTAGAGTTACCTCTACTTCGAAGAGAATATGTAACTTCGATGAGAAAGATTATACCGCCACTTTTGATTGCCATTAAGACTTAAATTTAGATTCTTACACCGTTTTACAATGATGGTTATCAGTTGATTATCAGATGAGTAGGGGTAATACTAAAGAGGTTATAATTAAAAAGAATGCCACTTGGTGGTCATTACGAGTACATAGATGAGAAGCTACAACATAAGCGTTTAAGTTTTCCCTTTCCTGTAGGTTTATCTATTTATGGGATTGCGCTGTGTCAAGCTTCTTGCCAATGGAAGTGCGCACTTCCTAATGAAAAAATTAAAGCAGTTTAATGACAACTATTAAGTTAAAACCTTGATTTTCTTCTTATATTATTGTGAAAACGTTAATTAAGCTTTCCCAGCATAGGCAGCAGCAAAGCAAAACCTCTATGTATTTGATTTATTTTAAAGTGGAAAGTATCCGATTCTAAAACAAAATTTTCTTTATTTTACTATTGTATTCGTAATAAACTGATGGTTTAAATCTGTTAATAGTGTACCAGTACTGAATATTGATATACATTGCACTAAAACAATTGCGAAATGAAAAACAGAATCTGGTGAATTTATCATCAAGATAATAAAATGTACCTTCTAACATTTACCATCATATCTAACAGGATAATCCTTAAGATATCTTCAAATATCCCAACAATCCTGATGAATGATATATAGGGTATTCATTAATTATTGATTTTTCGGAAAAAACGATTACGTATTCGTAAATTACAATTTAAAGAATTTTATTAATGATATCAAAGTGCACAAAAAGCTTATTAAAAGTTTATATTAAAGCTTGCACAATTTGCACTTTACAGGTATCCAGATGAAGACGGCCACGACAACTGTTCCATATTGTCGATATTTGTCGTTCCATACGTAACTGCACAGCTGATTGTCTCATTGATTTTCGTGGAATACGAGTAAACGTTTCTTGGATGCGATCAACATTTTCCTGCGAAGTGCTTGGTCTTCCCGCTCCCTTTCGGTGTACAACGCTACCAGTTTCCTAAAATTGTATTAACCAGCGTCTGATAGAATTATACGAAGAAGGACCTTTCTTGTGCGTGGTCCTGAAGTGACGTTGGGTTTTTATGACTGATTTAGTTTCGTAAAAACACAAAAACACACTTTGCTTTTTCTTGCACGGTTGCCATTTTCATTTATGACGTCATAATTACCCAGACTGCAACCGAATTAAGATCGCATTGTTGTCACGTAAAATTCTTCGAGTTGTAATTTACGAATACGTAATCAGTTTTTGAGTAATATTTTTTATTCGAAAGTTATGAGGTACGGACACTTCGACAATAATTAATGAACACCCTGTATTTTTTTTGTAAGCGGAATGGACAAATATGGAAAGACGTAAATGGGAAAAAATTTGAAAACATAATGAATTTCAAGAAGGATCTTTCTTGTACGTAGTTCTGAAGTGACGTTGAGTTTTTATGACTGATTTAGTTTCGGAAAACCACGATAATTCTTTGTCACGTAAAATTCTTTGAGTTGTAATTTACGGATACACAATCAGTTTGTGGGTAATATTTTTTATTCGAAAGTTATGAGGCACGGAAACCCCGACAATAATTAATGAACTCCATGTATTTTTTTTTTTTTTTTTGTAAGCGGAATGGGCAAATATGGAAAAAAAGGCGAAAAAAAATGAAAATATAATGAATTTCCATCAACTATATTTTTTGTGCTCTACCCCGAAAAACATGTTTGGAAAATATCTAGGTATCGGTCATTTAACTATTTGTGATTACAATGATTCAAAAGTCATAAGGTAGTCGAAAGAAATATTGCATACACAAATAGGCTAGTTTATTAAAATTGTATACCTGCATCACATTTTAAAAGCAATTTTTAATAAGAAGTCTGACTGTTTATCGTCTTATGCCAGCATCTATACCACCATTATAAATGCGAAAGTTTGGATGGATGGATGATGGGGTTCAAACACGCCAGCACGGCTGAAGGAAATTGGATGAAATTTAGCACACAGGTAGATTATAGTCTACAAAAGAGCATAGGCTAATTTTTATTCCGGTTAACTGAGTGGTTAATTTTTTATTAATCAAAAACTAACTTTTCCACCAAAAAATAAAAAAAATCTGAAAACATCTGCCTGGGCTTTTTGAATCGTTTATTTTTATTTTTCTATTTCCGGTGTTCTTTTAATATTATCTTATCTAACGGAATTCTTTTTGATTTATCGAAGGATTCCCCGACAGAAAGCCTTTTTCATCAGATCAAAAAATTAAAAAATATATATCTAATCGTTTTTTTGTTTTTATTTTTCTGTTTCCGTTTTTCATTTCAGTATTATCTTACTATTTTAAAGAAAGGTTTATTAATTTTTTTTCTCACGCTGTTCTTGTGTTAATATAATTCGATATATCATGTTCATATCTCTTGATTTTTTTTCTTGCTGTTCATATTTCTTTTGCCTATTTTCATTTTCGATTAAATTTTTAAAAGTACCTTTATAGTTTCAAGTACATAGATTTTAAGTAGTTTTCTCCCCACGCTAATGATGTTAGACGTAACATGTTTTCGATCGTTTATTTCAAACGATTCTGTTTATTTTCGTAGTGTATGATTCACGCTTAAAATTCACGTCCTTGCGTTGCTCCAATTGACGTTGAAAATTTATGCATACATACAGTTTTCATAACATTTTACATTGTGATGAGACTGTCAGTTCTCACCTATACGCATCAAAATTTCCACGCGTACGAAGTCGCGGGTAAAAATGATATAATTCAAAAATACAACAAACTAAATGGATGGGATTTGAGGCATCATTTCATCTACAGAATTGTATATTTGTATGAAAATTTAGAAGCTTGTTTTAAAATTGTCAAAAGATTGTTTGTCTATCAGTATTGGTGGAATGTGAACCCATCAACAGAAAACACACAACTGTCAGGATAAATGAAATTTAACATATAATCTCAACATTAATATTATATATCTGTATTAAATTGTAGACGTGTTTGGTTATAAAGATGAGTTCTAAATATATACTTTGCTGTATTCAAAAGGCTTAACACAAATAGTGTCAAATTATGAATGTATTCGAACAAATCGAAATAAGAAACCTTCGCCTAATTATAATTATAACTCTGGGATTTCCGAAACGAGACTCTGGTATTTCCCAGTCACTGTCTGTGTTCAAATTTATCCTGAAATTCAAAGAGTTAATCGCTATTCCTGGCCTTGCAAATAAGCCTTTTCATTAAATTCTTATCATTACTTAGCTCCATGGTAATATAATCGCATACTTTGAGATAATGCCCAGCAATTTGTACGGAAAGAATGAATGTTATGTCTTACAAATGTTTCTTTTGATGCTTTACATCTAATTTTAAACCTTAAGTAAATAGTTTCAGGATTTTATTGCGAAAGAGGCCTGAAAAGGCTTTCAATTATTACTGCCCGATTGTTGAAAACTTTACATCACTTTAATTGCACTTTTAATGTTAAATTTACCCAGTAATTTAACTGAAGAATTAGCAAAAGTTTTGGTGTTGAAAATAAGACTTTTCCTGTTTTTTTCAGTATAAAAGTAAATCCATCATTAGTAGAGGATAAATTAAGCTTCACTCATAAGAATATTTCTATTTCGATCATTATGAATATTTACAAAGAAAATGTTTCAACTTTCAGAACGTAATCCCATTAAAAGGATTTCTTTCATTTATATATTTGATTATAAATCATATATATATATA
>JAOUZG010041737.1:3135441-3154050 GCA_026289955.1 Argiope argentata
TATGTAAAAGACTTCGATGTTGTTAGTAAGGAGGAAAAATAAACTAGTTTCCATGATAAAAATATTTAAAACGTCAGAAAATGGAAAAAATGGCAGATACTCTATTGTTTACTTCATTATTTTCTGCCTATTTTCATTGCCTAGAGAAACGTTCTAAATATAGCACCCCTTCTATTCTGCGATCCTTCTAAAGATCTTAAGATTTTTGAAGAGCAAGAAAAAAGTAACTTCTTTTGGAAATTTCGATTTTCGATTTCCCTTTTTTCCCTTTTGTATTTTGTAGAAACAGCCGTCAATCAAATTTTATTCACTAGCACTTGTTTAAGGGCTTTTAATCTTAAGAGGTGGTTTAAAAGGTGGCTGACATTTTGATATTCCTGAAAGAATGTCGTTGATATTAGATTAGTAAATATTTCAATAACTTTTGATCGTAAATAGATAAGATTTATTTTGCTCAATAACTAGCGGAAAAGCTTACGAAAAGACTAATTGTTTACGGTGGATAACTAAATTAATCTCTAATATTAATGATTTTAATTTGGTTTGGTTTAATTTCCAAATATTAATTGCTTCAAACAACAAATAAAATAGTTTGAAAATAAAAAAAATTCAATAAAAAATTAATCAAAATTCGATCTTTCAAATACAAATACAGCAGAATGATTGAGTTTTTAGTTTGAATTACCAAATTATTATCATGTCAGAACATGATGTTGTTTTGGGGATGAGATTTTTGGCATCAACAAAAATGCGTGGGAAATGAATTGAAATTTTATTATCTGCGCAAGCATCTCAAAAAATTAGCTTTTAATAACGTGATGCCATCCCATTTACAAAAAATCTGATTAAAAAAAGCTAATTACTACGCAAATAAAACCTAGAAAAGTGTCATTTTGAGCACATGATTATGTGAAATGAAATAAATAGGAAATGTGATATTTTTTAAAAACCTTAAAAGCGAAACAAATTTTTTGGATCGCTTGCAGTATTAAAGTGACTCATTCAAGGAAACAATTAAAATAAATAAAAATACAATTTAACTAGAAAGAGCATGTGGTGCTTCTATGAGGTTTTAATGGGATGAGGTTTTTGGCTTCAACAAAAATGCTTGAGCAAGGAATTGAAATTTGAAATTTCAACTTTCTCAATAAAAGGCCTTAGAAGACTAAAAAATATTGGTAAACGGCTGCAATTTCGAAATATATACCTTTTTATTTCGAAATAAAGACCTTTGAAATCTCCAATTTGCCACTTTTTGTTGTGATGATTTTTTCAGCTTTTTTAACGTTATGAAAGATTTCTTCAAACTTGAATAAAAATCGTTTTAAAAAATAGTTTAAATTCTTTAATTAATCCATACGTTTGTCCTCTTTTGCTGTCACCAAATCTGCCACTTTTTGTTGAGATGTGTTCTTCAAACATTAATAAAAGACTTTTTTAAAGTAGATTAGATAGTTTAATTAAGTAAAACGTTTTTAATACTGGCCGTTCAAGAAATTATGTTCTGACATGATACATTGAAATATGCATAGAAGATTTCAATTTTATATTATTAAATTAATTTTCAAAATATTTCTCTTAATTATTGCAACAATATCATGTTTTCCAAAAATGTATTTAATACAATATGCATGTAATACAATGAAAAGTATCCAGTTAAATATATTTAAATATTTTTGAGAATTAAAATTTTAAACCACAATGCTTAGAAATGCGATTTTTTTTTTACATTTTAAGGTAATATAAAAATAATTTTTTGTATATTGCGAACTAAAGTCATTGTGAAATATATTATAATGTTGATTAATTTTGTAAAATCTTTTACTAGCGAACTAACTTCTTGTCATAACTAGTAATTCTAGGACCCAATGATCTTGTAGAATGTTTTGATCTTAACATCGTGCCGCATGCCGAATATTCAAATTCGCAAATTATATATAGCCGATAAGCATTGTGATATTTTATTTTTCATGTATAAATTGTAACAGTATTCAGAACGGCCAGTGAAATTTAGAGTCCAGTGAAATTAACCCTTTAAGCGTGCTTGACGAACTCATCTCGTCATCGGAGTGTTACGTCGTACCCGTGTTTGACGAGTCCTACTCGCAATCCAATTTTAAAGTCGAAAACTCGAAAACATAAGGATATGACGAGATATTTTCGTCAAACACGTTGAAATGCGGACTTTAAAATTGGATGACGAGTAGGACTCGTCAAACACGGGTACGACGTAACACTCCGATGACGAGGTGAGTTCGTCAAGCACGCTTAAAGGGTTAATTTAGGTCTAAATATTCTGCTGTAAATATAGCGTGTCTCTATACGCGTGAAAGAGAGAGACAGGTAATAATTCTCCAAAGATATGAAATCTATTGAAGAAAAATTCTAGCTAAAAACTAATTCATATTCAAAAATTTGTTTTTATTAGCTTTCAATTAATTTATTATTTTTTTTATTTGAGTGGCACATTTGCTCCAAATAAATAAAAAACGTTTAAACTGTAATTCTTTCTTTTATGGAATATCTCATCTATCTAGCATATTTTATAAATGTTATAAGAAAAATATAATTAGATGCATTAGAAATACTCTTATTTCAGATGCTGAAGAAATAATCTATAATAAAGGTTAAAATTAAATCTGCTATGCATATTTCAATGTAACATGTCGGAACACAATTTCTTGAACGGCCAAGCTCCACGTGCTCGTGCGAGTTAAATTATATTTTTTATTCCTTTTCATTGTTTCATAGAATGAGTCACTTTAGTATTGCAAACGATCCAAAAGACTTTGTCCCGCATTTATTGTTTGAAAAAATATATCACATTTCCTATTTCATTTCATTTCATATAATCTCGCGCTGAAAATAACATTTTTCGAGGTTTTATTTGTTGTAGTCATTAACTTATTTTTTATATCAAAGCTTTTGTAGATGTGATGGCAACGCGTTAATAAAATCTGATTTTTTTGAGATGCTCGTGCAGATAATAACATTTATATTTTTCGCCTACGGATTTTTGTTGACGCCACAAATCTCATTCCCAAAACAATATCATGTTCTGATAGGGTAAAAAAAATTACAATCAGGTAAAATATTAATTTCAATAAGGTGAAAACAGAAAAATAAATAAATTAGGATGAGCAATGTTGATGGCATGCGTAAAAGAAATAGACTACCTGTAACAAAATAAGTTTTTTTTACAAAATGTATATAACAGGTACTTCTAAATGCTTCCGTGTTTTTATCTCTTTCGTGTTTTATCACGTTAGTATTGCTCTTTAAAAAGTATGTAAAACACAAAAATGATACTTATATATAGCATAAATTTGGCAGACTTGTGGTCGAAAGAAAGAGATTTTATGATTGAACTTCGATTCATTTTCATGGTTTCATTGAATGAGTCACTTTAATATTGCAAACGATAAAAAAAACTTTGTCTCGCATTGATTGTTTAAAAAAATGTATCACATTTCCTATTTATTTCATTTCATATAATCACGTGCTCGAAATGACATTTCTCTAGGTTTTATTCACTGTAGTCATTAACTTATTTTTTTTTTTTTTTAAAATCAGAGCTTTTGTAAATGCAGTTGGCAGCAGGTTATTAAAAGCTGATTTTTTTGAGATGCACGTACAGATAACAAAATTTTTATCTTTCGCCTACAGATTTTTGGTGAAGTCAGAAAATCTCATTCCGAAAACCTTATTATCATGTTCTGACATGATAATAAGTATTTAGAACACATAAGTTAGGCGTGTTTACATAGTGCCGATGAGGCACAATGGCAGATGGGAGATATTGGGCAATCTGTTTTGTTTTCCATGTTTATGCAAGTATCGACTACACATTTTGCCTCAGATTGATACTAGTATCAAGATGATGCGTGCATCAAATTGACGCATTATTACCCAACTTCAGCGGAGGCTCTTCACTGGGGTTAGTAAGATTCCGAATGGGGATCGACTTTCCTCTTAAGAGTTATTATATTGGCAGCCTTAGTTTTGAGAATGATTGATGGAAGAGTGGGACGGTTTTTTCTTCTCTAGCAACTACAGGAAAAGTAAAGGATTCTTCAGTGCATGTTCGCAGTTACATGAATAAGGATGGATATGGTAAATCATGTTTGCTCATAGCGTTGCTGAGGCAATATATCGACTCTGGCTTTTTGAAGCAGCGCCAACTAGGGCCAAGAATACGACTTAGCAACACGCTCCCCGCATTTGCTTGCACAGCCCCTTTTTACAGGGGGGGGGGCACAGATAGCACACAGGGGAACAACCATGCTCTAACTGGGATACGAACCCGGGACTCCCAGAACACGAGGAAGACGCGCTACCTCTGTGCCAGAAAGCTGGCTCAAAGTTATTAGTTGTAAATAAGAATTTAAAAGTCGGTTTTACATAACATAACACGGAAAGTATTATCATATTGCTTACTGCACACTATTGTGTGTGATTAAAGTAATATTTTACTTTAAGAACTCGATATTACTACAAATAATCGTGGTTTTAATTCAAAAATTACTTTTAAATATTTTAACTTATTTTTTTCATCAGGTACATAAAATACAGAAATTTGGACAGTCTTAATTCTTTCAGCTATGTCAATGCAAAAACATCCAATGCTATTTCTATATACTTTGATTCGCGAACAATTAAGAGCTTCTAAATTTTTTTTGCCAAGATCACTTTCCTGAATATTTGTTGCCAAAATTATTCTCCTCTGACGTAATTCCAAATGATTTTTTTGTCATACTTTATATTCCCTTCTCCTTGCCTTCGTTCAGATAAAATGACTCTTCCAACGCCCTTACATGAGGTCGTGTTGACGTCACGATGGCCGCCTGCCAAATATGAGTGACGTCATCCGAGAAAGACGGGAATCGCAGGCGACAGAAACTTCAAGGTTTACCGTTCTGAAATAGGGGGATTTTCTATCTATCACGTGTCCGGCATCAATCAACATTTTTTTGTAAGCTTTTCTTGTATTGGCTGTGGGATGTAATTGCTGTTCAGTGTGTCTACAAATTTGGAATTACAAAACGGAAAATTGGATTTTGGTTATAAGTCTGTCTATAAGTCTATTTTTTCCGTTTAGGTTTTGTTGAAAGGTAGGAATTAGACCTAGTGTAATATGGAAAATGATTGATTGCTCTTATTTGAATACTGTATTTTTATTACATATGACTGAAGATTCAAGATAGAAACTGAGGACTGAAATATAATACCTATTTGAAGCTTTATTGTTGTTCTAAAAGGAAAAAGATCAAATAAAAATTATTCTAATGTTATGTCCAGACGGGATATCTATTTGTATCTAGTCTCATTCGAGACAGTCAGTTTTAAGTAATTAGAAATGAAAAATAATTTCAAACTAAAAAATGCTTTAAATGACTTAATAAATTACATTTTTCATATTCTTTTCAGTAAATAAATACATTTTGGGAAAAAAATCGGTAGTTACGTATTATACCGTCTTTGACAGCGATTGCCAACGGTTTAGTAACTCATTGACGAAAGTTTTAAATTTGGTGATAAAGATCAACGGATTATACCATTGCTGGATTGCAGCAATTGGCGATTTAGCAACTCATTGGCGACAACTTCAAATTTGGCAATAAAGTTGGACGGTATAATACGTAAGTACTAAAAAATTAAAATCAAAATTTTCTTACGCTTCCTCTCTTTATTAACATTAAGCAAAATATATTAGTTTAATATTCTAATAATATAAAGAAGAAAAGTTCTACTAAGTCAAAAAGTTAGAGAATAATGAATATTTTAATATCGAACGATTTGTGAATCAGATAATCATAAGATGATTTTTAAATATTTCAATGGTCACCTCTAAAAAATCAGCCAATGAACGCACAACTCTTCCTCTATGCAAGCATTTATTGACAAAAAATAATGATAACATTAAAAGTTTTATAATTTGGTCAGTTTTGAATACAAAAGGAAATTGTTGCTTAAATTGCACCTATATCAAGAATATTTTAATGAATACAACTAATCATTTCGGAAGAATGTAAAAATTTAAATTTCTTAATTTTTCAGCAATGCCTATATTGACAGGAATAATTTTGAACGATTTTAATTACGCCAGGTATGGTATTTTTTGCTAAGTGGTATTATATTCCTATGCTTAAAATTTTAAAAATGAATTATATAGATTACAATTATGGTTTTCATTTGTATAATAATCAATTTAAAAAAGTCCCATTATAGAAAAATCAAAAGTGATATAAAAATTAAACAAAAAGAAATAAAATCCACAAATTATGGAGATATTATTATATTACGACTGAATTTAGGCTCACAGAAATTAGCCCCACATTATTTATAAGTTCTCTACAAAATTCTCATTATCTCTTTTTGATGCACATCTTCTATCGCATATATGAAGTACATAGAGGAGCCACTGCAACTGAACAAAATGAGAGTTCATGTTAAATTACACTGTTACAATTTCTATTTTAAAAAAGTGCATTCAAGACACTGCATAATTTTTTTTCTAACTTTATTCGAAAGAATTCCCATTTCTGTTAAATTTTTTAAACTCTATATTTCAGAAAAAGTATATTCATAAAATACAATTAATATTTAAAAAGCAGATCATGCATTTATAAGCTTACAGAAAACTTATATCTTTCAGTAATAGTATTAAATTAAACACTATTATTTAAAAAACATTTATTTTTTAAAACTTTCTTATATTTGCATAGTTTCGGGTAAATTTTCTATAATATTCTGGCGTAGTAGACAGTATTCCAAAGTACTTGGAACTTATACGTTTCTTGATATCAATCTTATTTTTGCAAGTATTACTGTTTTAAATTTGGAATGAATTATACTAAACCTATCTCCAAATATTTGCAACAGCAAATGAAATTAAAGGATAATTACGTATTAATATAAGAGTAATTACGTATTACATTTTCGCCAACGATCGATAAACGGTTTAGTAATTCAGTAGCGACGGATTTAAATTTGGCGATAAAGATCAACGGATTACACCATTGCCGGATTGCCATAATTAGTGGTTTAGCAACTTATTGGCGACGACTTCAAATTTGGCTATAAAGTTGGACGGCATAATACGTAGGTACCAATTCAAGTTAATGCTGTGAATGCCCTTCTAAGTAGACATTAAATTTTCTTGAGTTCATAAAAATAAAAGTGATCAGATTTTCAAAATCAATACTGGATTATTTATATAATATTTTTAAAAGTAAAAAAAAAAGCTTTCAATTTTATCGAATGCATTATATATTTTTAGTACTGTCAAAGAAGCTGAAAGTTCCGTTAATGGAAAAAATACTTTTTTCTTTTGCATTAAAAAATAGATTATTCACATTAAGTAATTCTTAATCGATAGGGTTAGTGTTTTCCATTTATTTAAGCTTAAGTTTTTCAATTCAGGCATCTTTTATTGCTTTATTTGTCAGATGCAGAATCGTCTGAAATTTATTCCTGAGTATAATTGGAAATTTAATCGAATTTCTCTTTCTATGGCTGGTGAAAAGTGACAGCTTAATAAATCATTTGGCATTGCTTAGAATTAATGAAAATTATAGGAAACGAAAATCGAGTGCTTTCATTTAGAGAGAAAAGTAAGTTGAATAGAATACAATAAAGCCATTTAAAAGCGAAGAAAAATCTAAAAGTGATAATATTTTTAAAAAATGTTTTGTATACAAAATAATAAACAATAATAATTATGCCAATAGAGATTATTACTTAATTGAATATTAATAGAAGATCATTTGGGGTATATAGGTTTATTTAAAAAGACATATTTAAATATTTCAGCTATACTCATTATTTTTTGGAAAGAAATTTAAAATAAAATTAATTTCAGAATGTTCCAATCTTCTGCTTATCTTTTGTAACATATATTATATTATTTGGAGTATACATATCACTTATGTGCAACGTAAGTAAAGCAAGGAGAAAAGTAAAGAGTTTACTTTCACAAGTGTTACTCATCTATAGACAAGGATGGTAATTCAATTCTGAAGTTTTAAGATTTAAAATATGAATCGCTTAGAGCTTCGTAGCCTTTTATATATTATTTTAAATTAAACTTTTTACATTGTTGCAGCATATACGATTATTTTTAATTTATGCATTTTTATCTTATCTTGCGCTATTTATATCTTAATACATTTTTACAACACACACACGCGAACGCGCGCCCAACATACTATGGTATCTTTTAATTTAAATCTTAATTATTTTCCTATTTTTAGCTTAAATTAATAAAATTAAAAACAAAAGAATGAAATCTCAATCTTAAATTTCATGTGTGAACTCTGTTATTTTTAAATCATTAATTAATTTAAAACAATCACGGGAATTTCTCTCTCTCTCTCTCTCTCTCTCTCTCTCTCTCTCTCTCTCTCTCTATATATATATATATATATATATATATATATAGCTTAAAATAACATAGTGTAACATAGATGAATCAAAAACAGAAGTAAAAATGAGAAATAAGAAAAAAACACTACAGTGTGAATAGGAAAGGACCTAATCCTGAAAGAACCTGATGACTTTCTAAAGGGCCACCATCAGGCAGGAATTCCAAAAAAGGTGGAATTTTTTTCTGTAAAGGGATTGACTATTGTCTAAAAAATTAACCCTTCTGTGACTCGAAAAATTCCACATCCCAAAGTATAAGAGATGCATCATATTTTAGCAATATATATAAGCAAATGACAATTAGAGAAAAAACGACAATTATAAACAAGACTCACAATATTAAAATTCTAGAATGAAGAAATAAAAAATAAAACAAAAACTATACACAATAATAAATAATCAAATATTAGCAATAGAAAAATAGGAAGCCAAGAACATACCCGTAGTCGGTAGATTTAAAACATCAAATTATGTGATAATTTAGAGCTGACAGACAAAGTTTTGCAGCTCGACCGATTTTGAGAAGAAATAACAGCTATGATGTCGTAGTTCTTCGCCAGCCTTTTAAAAACGCATCTGCAGTCAAAGAAACATGTGTAATAATAAATCTAGACTGGTAAAAGCAAGTAAATCTTTTAAAAATGCATCAACTGTCATAGACGCTTACATAATAATAATGCAATACTGGTGAAAGAAAATAAAAATATTTTTGACCATAACTTTCAGAGACATCAAAAACTTCGTAACCAAAACCAAATCACGTTCTCACGTGATAATAATATTACTCTAAAATTTTCTCTTATTTCCTGGTCCAAATTTCATTTTTTTTAAATTTGGTTTTTTCAAACACGTGCTCTAAAAATAGCCTTTTCTTTGTTTCCCACGCCTCGAGGGAAGGCATTAAAATCCCTGGCACTAATGCATTTGTTTTAAAAATACCTAAAATTTCTTTTTCTAACTCGACATCTTTCAATGAAATCCCTATCGATATCTCGTAATAAAACCATTAAAAGGGGGGGGGGAAATCTGGCACAGTTGCTCTTGTTTTTTGCAACAAATGAATCCATCCTGCTTTTATCCATGTGTAGAAATTATATTTTTCAGTGGTAAAATGAATAGAAGTTCATTCATAAAAGACCTTTCTTCCAACCACAATGCTGCCAAATTTATGCTATATATAAGCATAATTTTTGTGTTTTATATACTTTTTAAAGAACAATATTTACATGATAAAACATGATATGTATAAAAACACTCAAGCATTCAGAAGTACCTGTTATAAACATTTTGTGAGAAAACTTTTTTTGTAATAAGTAGTTTATTTCTTTTATGCATGCCATTTATATTACCCATCCTAATTTATTTGTTTTTCTGTTTTCATCTCATTGAAATTAATATTTTACCTGATTGTAATTTTTACCATGCCAAAACATGATGTTATTTTGGGAATGAGATTAATAGCGCCAACAAAAATCCATGGGTGAAAAATAAAACAATTCGTAGGCGAAAAATTGAAATTTTATTATTTGCACGAGCATCTCAAAAAATGAGCTTTTAATAATGTGTTGCCGTTGCATTTACAAAGGCTCTGAATTTAAAAAATAAGTTAATGACTACAAGAAATTAAACCTAGAAAAAAATGTCATTTTGAGCAAGTGATAATACGAAATGAAATAAATAAGAAATGTGATATTTTTTCAAACAATAAATGCGAGACAAAGTTTTTTTGGATCGTTTGCAATACCCAAGTGACTCATTCGATGGAACAATGAAAAGGAATAAAAATATACTTTAACTCGCACGAGCACGTGGTGCTTGACCGTTCAGGAAATGATGTTCTTCCATGATACATTGAAGTATGCATAGCAGATTTCATTTTAATCTTTATACTTAAATTGCTTTCTTTTTAAAGTAAGCCGATGGGTTTAAAAACTTATGGCAACAAACTTTTTTTTTCATACTCAATTGTCATTAAATTTTAAAAACCAGTAACAAGTTTGAATCTTGATAAGTAAAAAAAAAATGGAAAAAGTGAAATAAAAAAAATTAAAAAAAAGGAAAGATCATTCGCCCTTCAAAGTTGTATTGATCTAAGCTACCTCAAAACCCTCTAAAATCCTTAGTGGAATAAACACATAGCAGCGATCAGTATGGAAATGAAAAAAATTGTTACCCACTGTTATCCTTTTATGTATTTGTATAAATAACATTTTGTATGTTTTAAAATTCATTTAATTCTTTTAGAGTAATTAGTGATTCTTTTATTGATAAAATAGTTAATAATAATTGAATGGTAATAATTGGTAGTAATAGTAACTGATAGTAATTAGTTATTTTATAGAATAACTGATTATTTCTTATATTTAATTAATTGTTTCATAGAATAATTAATGAAAATGTGAAATTATTAATTTATGAATAATTATTATTGATTTTTTTATAATTTTAAATTTATTGATTCATTATTCTATGAGAATTATGTATTCTATCATGTAACTGAATTATGCTCTATCACCTATACATAAATTTATAGATTAATTAATGATTAATTAAAACTAATTTATTGATTCAATATTTAATGAAAAACTATGTATTCTATCCTGAATTATACTCTATAACAGACGCATAAATTTATTGATTAATTATAAATTTTTTTTGATTAATTACTCAAAAAATTATGTACTTTATCATGAAATTGAGTTATGCACTATCACGTATACACAAATGTTTGAAACTTCTTTGATTTAATAAAAATATGTTGAATTGCTCTATAAAAGAAAACTTTTATTTCTAGGCAAGTCAAGGAATATACGACTTTATCACACATTTTAAAGTTATGGAACACATATTCAAATTGAATTATTAAAACATTACGGTAATATAAAAACTTTGAAATTTGTGTTTGCTCTGACGCGGAGTTTTAAAAATATAATAGAGTCTGACGCACGAAACTATATCACTGAAATCACTTAGTTCTCTGATTTACTTTATTTACGTCACTGAAAGAAAGTTGAAACCCTCAATTACTCCAGGTTTGGAATTACTCCAGCACGTCTGACGTCACCTCCCATTTTTCTTTCTGGCTTTTGTTGTTTTTGGCTGAATCCTTCCGTTTCACGTGCAGGTAAAATTATCGTATTCTTGATACATTGTTCAGGATTTTCAGACGTTTTCAGATAAGATATGCAAATGCAGTAATATTTTATTTCTTGCCTCCATTGCCATTCAAGAAATAAAAAAAAATAGAAGAAGAGAAAATGCTACGTTTGAAGTTACGACGATATTGAGTTTAAGAATAGTGAATTATTTTAGCTTAAAGAAAAGAATCGCGGCAATTAATTGTCTTACATTATACATTTCAATCAAATATCCTGTATTCAAAAATATTGTTACGTTTTCAGAGTAGCGGGTTCGCATTGAATGGACTTTACTTGAGGACAGTACAAACAAATTTATTTACAGCTATTTATAGGATGACTTTATGAAGAAAAACTTCAGATAAAAATAATCTAGCAATCAACCGTCACTTACAGCGTAAATGCATGCCTTACGCACAATAAAAACAGACTGCAAAACAGCTATCGTATAGCATAGTAAACAGTAAATCGCAGCGAGCTCAATAATACAATGTTAACAGCAAACGTAAATCCAGCTCACTAATAACAAGCGAGAAAAGTAATCTGCTAGTGTCTTCCGAGAGGGAAAAAAATTAACTAAATGCCGGAACTACTTCTACCCGTCCCTTATATAATCGAGCAAGCGCGTGCCCAAAAGCACGCGAAGCAACGCGGCGCTTCACGTATGATCCAGTGGCTACCAGACTATTCCTCTCGCCAAACCAACCAGCCTGGCTTGGAACTCCTCGTCAAACGTTGCCAACTTCGGCGCACTTCCGAGGCGCTCGTCCGCTTGTAACAATATGTTGAATCCAAAAATAGATTTTATTTCAGGATGTCCAAACATTATTAATAAGAATATCAAATTCTTTAGGAAAGAAGTCACACAAAATAATGTGTGAACTTATTACAACGGCGAATACTTTATTTCAAAGCGTCTTTTAAGGGCGTATGGACGGAAAGGTTTTAAAATACTTTTGAACGGAAACTTTTTAAAATACCTTTTGAAGAAGCTAATAGAAATACAAAATCGGGATACTATTTGTTAATTAATAGTGTTGAAGCCTTAAGTCGCATTATAAGAAGTCTTTGAAATTTTTTAATAAAATTTTCGTTTCAATCTGATCATACAGTGGTAATCTCTAGAGAAAATATTGTAACAAAAATATAATAAACACTATAGACTTTTCTCTTTAAAAAATACAAGCAGGTTTCTTCTGATACTCAAATTATTAATTCTTTAAAAAGTGTTTTCTCTCCATCCGAAAAGAAAAAACTTTTTCTACAATTTTATTTTGAGAAAAAAAAGTATAATTTTTCTACGGTACTTATATATAATTAAAAAAGTATAAATTATATATAAGTACCGTCGTAGGATGGCTCCATAGCTATCAAGAAAATATTCTGCTTACGATGATGATAACTACTTAATAACAGTTTGATTTACAGCATTATCATCTTTGGAATGTAACACCAATATAAGTTTGACATATTTACGTTGGATTTAACTTTAAACAGAGACAACGTGCAATAATGTTGCAACAAACCAGAGGCAGTAAACTTTCTCGCATATTTTCTAATAAATGTATGTAAACACTATTACAGCATGCCATTCATGAACAATAGTTGCAGAATAAGCCGATAGATTGTTATCTGCATCAGGTTTAAAAGCGATTATTCTCTAAATATCGATTAATGCGGAAGAACTAGAGTCCCCAATTTATATTCTGGATGCCTTTTTAAAATTAAAAGTTGACACAAAGATAACTGTATTGCTATGAATAATAGTAATTCTCACACAAGAGTGATGAGACGAAGCAGACTTTTTGTCTGTGAAGACGTATATTAAATATTCGCAACAAAACTCCCTACAAAATACACGGCTAATTAACTCTACTTAATCCGCTAATTTCAAGTAACAGAAAAGTTATAGATCTGAACGATAGCGAGTAGGAAAAGGCAGTCTCTCAAGCTCAGCTAACCCCGTAGCTTGTCCTCCGAACTCTATTGAACTGCCAGCTTTTAAGGCGAGTCTTCTTATCGCTTTTGAGTAAGAATTACTATTATTCGTAACAGTATTCAAAAAATTGTATAACAAATTTCATATGTTTGTTTTTGACTTTATACGTTTTTATTCTCATGAAAATACATTCCCATCAAACCCTTGATGTATTTGGTTTATTTCATGGTTATTTGGTTATAAAATACAGATTTTACGGAACAGATTTTATTTGGTAAAATCTGCTCCTTTTAATATGTAGCATTTTATTGATTTTTAGTTACCGCTTTAACTTATATTTAGACAGCCGAACAGGCAGAGTTTCTTCAGAATTTGAGATAAATATACAAATTTGGAGTAGAAGCCATTTGCCAAATTTCACACATCTAGTTCAAAAGGGATTTTTTCTTCAAAATTCTTAGATGTTTACTTAAATCACATTCACAGATTCTCAGACGCACGGGCGAACATATAGAAACAATTAAAAAAAAATAAAAATAGGGAAGTTTTGAAAAGGGAGATGTGTCAAAATCTCCAGTTCGAATTTTACAAGGATAAAACATTTTCTACAACAAAGGGAAGACATATATACGAGAAAGTAAAACCTTGTTTGAATTCAATTCGCTTGATAAATAGTTTGAACTAATATTAAACTGAATTTTAATTCATTTTGTACTTAAAAGTTGGTGTAAAAACTTTGCACGCCAGAAAGGAATACTTTCACATTTTACTTGTAGAGTTTATTATTGATGGTGTATGATATTCAATCGTACATATGATTGAATATGAAATATATTATTTACAATTGTGGTTTACTTTCAAGTTATTTATAATGACTCAGAGTTCTCCTCGGAACTCTTACAAAACATACACACACTCTCCAATTTTACACATGGTTTCTGCCCTCGTTCAACTGTTTTTTCACTCATTCACTTCACACCCTTTTGAGGAAGCCGGAACAATTCCGTGGTGGTTAGGAACATAGCAATTGGTTAGATTTATAATAATAGAAGGCTTTGTTTTAAATTGATTTAAAACGAAGGAAAAACTGCACGGGAACTTAAATTGGAGTTAAAAAAATATTAGTTTTGATTTTAGATTTTTATGAATTAATGGGTATGATTAAATATATCATTATTTTCTTTTTTAGATAGTATATAAATAGTTTTAGAGCGATAATTATTCCAAAAAGCATTAATGAAACGCCTCAAAAATTTTGTTATTGAATAAATTTTCTTAATTGAATTAAAGAATTTTCTAAAGTACTATTAGAATAATTTAAATTGAAATTCGAAAATAACGTAGTTGAACAGTTCAAATTACAAGTCACAGTTCAACAATCTGGAGCAAATTTTTTTTTAAGACAGGTAATAGCCAGAAACTTGCATTTCCCGCTTTATATATAAAGATTCGAATGTAACCGAAAAGTTTACGACGGCTTAGTGCCCTTTCAGTCGTAAAAATGCTGTAAAAAGTACCGAAAATACTTACGAACTCTAATTGCTGAAACATTTCTTGACTAATCATTTATTCAAAAAGTGTCGACTTTTTTTCGGTTCCTTTCCAATTTCTCCATTTGCGGAATACATTTGACAAATTGAACTTAATAATTACTCTTCAGTTGTTGAGAATTTCTTCTCAGAACCCTTGTTTATGGTTCAATTTTTTCAGAGGTTTCCTAATTACATATGTCTTGATGCATTAAGAAGGTTAAAACATTAAAAATATTATCTTTAGTTTTCAGAGACGAGTCTTTTCACTGCAAATATTAATTAAGTTGAAAGAGATAAATACTTTAACTCTCTCGAGGACGCTATATTTTTAAGTAAATGCAAACAGGCTTTGCCTCGTTGAAAATAGAGTTTCCTGATGAATGTTTTTTTAAATATGTTTCGTTCCGTTTCTTAAATCTAATTTAGGTTCAGAGACTTTGAGAATACGCAAACTAAGCAGAATATTAGAGATAATTGATGATGTAAGAAATACAGTGGTTGTTCTCATAGATATTTCTTTTTGATAGTCGGGTAGTTAATTTCTGAAGCAAAATCCATTTTTGTTTACCATGCACCACTATTATTATTAAAATTTCTTATTCAGAAATTGCGTAGATATATAAAGTCCACATTTTAAAGATTTTAAAATTAATGATTTTCTGTTCCGAGAATTTAATATTTTTATTGTATTAGAGTTTGTATCGGACGTTATATATTAGCTAAAAACAATTTTCCCCAATTTTAAAATAATGTGATAAATTGGCGAGAATTTGAATTATTGGCCAAATTTCAAATTCACTATTATCTCCTTTACTATCTTTTCGGAAAATTAAATTATTTATGATACCCCTCCGATTTCTTATATTTGTGTGTACTGCTGTTTCCCAACTCACTATGTAATCGGGAAGGCAAGAATTAAATACTTTTTTTCCCAGCACGAAAGAACCGCGGTGTCCTGGTGGTGAGGTCTCGGCTCGAAGAAACGTCGTGTGAGGGAGTTTGTTGCACGTTAAATATTAAGGTCAAATGCCTTCCTGCCTATGTAGTATGGAGAAAAGGGTGCTGGCTCAGGTTTTACCCTCATCATCTGACCATGGTTCAAAATTACGAGGTATGTCCAAAATAACCTTAGTATTGCTTTACAGCGAGACGTTAATATAACTAAACCGAACTCGAACGCTGTACTACTACTTCTTAAGTTAATTTTTGTTTGTTTTGTACCCCTTAAAGGTCTCGATACGAACCCGCGACACTAGGACCAGTAGCCATGTAACATGACCATAATACAAAAGTCGACTTCAGTATCGTCGATATTGTCTGGCTTATAAGGCTAGCAGTGCAGTACTCCCCCACAAGTGAGTCGGTGGAGGATCGAACGATTTGTACCGCGCCCAGCGTTATGGAAAGTTGCTGCTTGCTCGCCAAGTAGGGTCTGACGATTTTGCTGCGAGTAGATGGCGCCATGACTGTTGCGGAAAGTTGCGTTGTCAAGGTCACCAATGTACCTTTTGTAGGTCGCGATATGAACCCACGACACTAAGACCAGTAGCCGTGTAACATGACCATAATACAAAAGTCGACTTCAGTATCGTAGATGTTATCTGCCGTATAAGGCTAGCGTTACAGTTTGTCTACTCTTTTACATGATAAAAATCACCTCTTGCTCTTGTTAAAAATGCCGAAGCGTTTCTTCAAAATTTAAATGGTTGAATCATTCCATCCTCCTACATATTGCCAGTGTATACTATTACATTTTGCTTCATATTTATTTTCCTATATATGATGTATCACAGTTGTTTTATGCACCTCACATTTTTTTTATAACACTGTACTTTTAATGTTATTTTCCTTGTAATGTGTTTTCCTCTTATGGTGTTTTCCTGCGGATCTCGGAGGATAAGAATTTCCGAGTTCAAGAATTCCACCTACTCTTCAGCATATTGGCATATGAAGCACATAAAGAAAAAATAAAATGATTGTAAAAAGAAAAAATCTACAGAGAGATCTTGACTAAATTCAACGTTTCAAAAGTCTCGGTTATATATTTCTGGAATATATGTATCTGTAAACACGATAAACATAAAAAAGAAACATTTAACTAGAGAGGTGAAATTTAATTTTTTAAATGTAGTTTTAACATTAAGTTTTGTAAATTTCTGTTAAAATTAGAAAGAAATCTAAGGAATGGAAGTCTATAATCTATTCTTTGGTCGTGCACATGTGAACACGATACAAAATACAAAGAGTTATAGAAGTAAAAAATGATACATAGATATAGTATCAGATTTGTAGACGTGTATATAATTTAGACTAAATTTATCTTACGATTTTATTGATTAAATGATTTATTTTTATTTTGTATGTTAGAAATTAATAATCAATATTTGTGCTTAATTTTTCAATTTTTTTTATTATCATTTGAGAACATGACGTTATTTTGGTTAGAAGGTTTTGGTGCCTCTGAAATTTGAAGGCAAGAAATATTCGTTTTTTCATTGGTAGATAGCGAGTCACCTGCCCCATGACATTTGAGGTTTGTATTGACGGTATTGTTTGAGATATTTAATTAAATTTAATATCAATTGCACTTTGTTTGTCTTTTCTTTGAAATGACGTCATATTCCAGTTTATTTACGATTTCTCATTTTTAATTAATTAATCTCAAGCTCAGAAGATTATTGTTTGGTTTTTTTATTTATTCTTCAGTAATATGAATTAAAATAGATAAATAAAATTTATAAAATTTTCTTAAAATATCGAAATAAGAAAAAATAAAAATATATTATTACATGTTGTTTAATTAAAATTCCCTAAAAACATGAAATATAATTAACCAGGAATCAAAAGAGAGACTGCTTAAAGCCACAAAATGCTTAAATTCACCTCACTCTGCGTTTGTAATTTTCATCGAAAACAGCCTACTCTTCAACATTCGCACAATCATCTGCACATCGATTCAGACGAGGTACTCAGCCCGAAAAAAGATCCGTTCCAACTCAATCCATCATTCAGAAGGAGTTATAGGCAGTGATTAAGTGATCAAATTCGGAATCTCCCATTGGATGGAATGTAATGTCCAATAAATACCTCGTATGAGAGGGGAGCGCATTCCGACCGAAAGGAAAGGTAATTTCGAACGTGCGTCATCGCTAAAAGGGACGTGTTCTGGGAAGAGTAAGGTAATTAGAGACGAATTTATTTTTTCATTCTTTTACGCAGAAGCTTTCCTCTCTCTTAGAGCCGATTGGGGTGTTTTCATGAAAGCATCAATCATTATCATTCCAGTTACTTACATGCGAGATAGAGATAAAGTAGTCTTATCCACTGCCTTAATTTCCTTGAAATTATTCATATTTTTACTTGGAGTAATACAAATGGAAGTATTTTAAGGACTGTAAACAAATAGAAGTACTTGGAAGGATTATACATAAATCGAAGTACTTTAAGGATTCTATACAAATAGATATACTTGTAAGCATTATATATAGATAGAAGTATTTGTAAGGATTATATACAGACAGAAGTACTTTTAAGGATTATATACAGATTTTATACATATAGAAGTACTTGTAAGGAT
>JAOUZG010041737.1:3156364-3183435 GCA_026289955.1 Argiope argentata
TATCCGACAAATATTAATTAAATTATGGATATTTGATTTCCCAGTTTGATGCTTGAATTCTTAATTTGTTGAATATTGATTATATAATTAATGCTCATTTTAAATTAAATTTATTGTGTGTTAATTTTGTTAAAAAATTGGTTATACCACGTTTTGTGTGTCTACTGAATGCCGAGAAGAATTAAATACATGAAATTATTTTATTACATTCTTAAATTACTCAGTGTAGTCAGGAATAATTATACTTATGTCATAAAAAATACTTACAATTTTTTTCATTTAATAAGTTTTTATATAAAATATTGTAGCACACAAAATCCCTCTTTATCCTACTATTTTTTTTAAAAAAATAAACCAAGAACCTTAATTTCAGCAAACGATTTATAAATTTCTTATCTTTCTAAAAATTAAACCCTACCAAACAAAAACTGATAAAAACTATTTTCCTCACAAATTATTAATAATTTTTAAGATAAGTGCAAATTTGATTAAATATTTCGAATGCCAATATTAAAACTTATATAAATAGAATTCTTTTAATTAGCTATAATATTTGTTTGTAATAAGAAAAGTAGTAGAAATGATAAAATTATCTTCTCTATTCATGTGAGTATGGTTTTTAATCAATAAAAATTTAACTAGTTGATAACAGTCATAGAGTATTTAATAAATATTTTATGTTCACCAAAATATTTTTTAATTCTTTACAGTCTTTATAAACATTTATTCAGCTGTTTTGATTTTTTAATAATATAAATTAAGATGAATATATCTGTTGCTGCAAAAGATAACGTAATGAATATTTATAATATCACAACAATTACGATTTGGTTTTCAAATCAGCTTCTGTTGCCCACATGGGTAAACATCTGACGAGAGAAATTCAGCAGAGATGGAAAATAGCTCTATTTTGAGACACGGAGGATAATCATATCCGTGATTGGATCCACAAATTGATTGGGGAGTAATGGAAGTATAAATATTCCAGATATAATTCTTAGGGTGCAAAATATTATTATATTTATGCCATTTTTTCAAGATAAATGTAATGAGAAAGAAAACATAATTCGATACTTCTGGTGAATTCACTTTGAGCAAACTTCTGATGAAGATTGGGGACAAAATAATCACATTATGTTCCAGGCACTATTAATCCTAGTCACGTCTCTTTTTATAATATTTATTTAATAAAAATTAAATTTAAAATGTTATGAAACTTGTATTAAAAACTTCTTTATATTCCATAGTATCTCGAAAAGATGATCAAATTCTATTTAATGCTTGGGATTTTTGCTACGTACAAAATAATTATTAATTTCATTTTAATTTAATATTTTTATTTAATTTGTTGTTTTTATGTTTGTAAAGTCCGAATTTTGTAATCACAATTTCACCCTCTTCTCAATTTACTAAGGAAAAAAAAACAATAGAAAAAAGAAAGACTCAATAATCAGTTAATCATTAAGTAAATTAAATCATGAATACGTTTCAGTGTCGCCATCTGGTATGCAGTCACAGAAAAGAGGCTTAATATTAAAATATTAAAAATAATTAAAATTAACGAGCTAATCTAATTAGTGCATTAATAAGACTTGTTAAAAACTACCGCCTAGTTTGTTTATACTGCTAAAGTTTATATATTTTTAAAATTCTTATTTAAATTTATAAATCGTAATATTTATTAATTAGAAATTCAGTTTTTAGAAAATATCAATATGCACGCACTTTGATTTCATTAATAATTATTAGATGATCTGAGAGAAATAGAAATACATAGACAAATCATAAATTAGAAATTCTCTGAACATCGAAATAAATATAGAAAGAAAAAAAATAAAACATTGGGAATACGAGTTTTGATCTGCCCTATGATTAACTAAGTAAGGATTCTAAATTCCATGCTTTCCTAATTATAAAATTTCGGAGAAAGATGATTTCCTCAAATATATATTTTTAAGGACTGCGGTTATTAGTTGTCTCCAATCTGCTCAGAATTGAGATTAAAATTCTCGTATTGCGCAACAGCCCGGGATCGTCTAACGTGACGTCATCTATCTATCTATCACTATCCAGTGAAGTGGAATTTCCGAGGTCATGAAAATTGCATTCGTCCGAAATGATTTCAATAATAAATGCAAGGCACTTAAGAAATATTAAAAAACGATTGAATCTGATAAAAAACATGGTCAAACTTTTGATATGATTTCTCCCAATTATCGCTTTTTGTTGGGTTTTTTTAAAAAAATAAGCTTGGCATTAAACTTTAGGTATTTGTATATGGTTTTTTGAAAAATTTATATTTGGATTTTAGGAAGATTGTTAATAATCCAGATTTATTAATTACAATATGCCGGATTACATACAGTATGTAGACTTTATTGTCCGGTATTTAAACCAGAAGAGCTAGGCATATGGTAGGTATGGGATAAGGCTCTAAATAACGGAAAGATCATGTTTTATGTTGCTCATATATAAAAATAATCGTAATTTATGTTATTTGAATAATTATATAAATTATGATTATTATTCAAATAACATTAATTATGATTACTATTCATATGATTACAGATTTCTACTCATACCCATAAATGCAAGGCACTTAATAAATTACTAAAAACGATTGGATATGATAAAAAACATGGCAAAACTTTTGGTATGATTTTTCCGAATTATCAATTTTTTAAAAATAAACTTGAAATTGAATTTTTATTATTTGTATATTGCTTTAAAAAAATTGCATTTGGATTTTAGAAAAATTGTTAATAATCGAGATTTATTAATTAGAATATGTAGGATTACATACATATGTATTATGCTATGTATAAGAAAATGCTCTAAATAACGTAAAGATCATATTTTATGTTGTTCATATATAAAAATAATCGTAATTTATGCTATCTGAATAATTATATAAATGATTATTTATGTAATTATTCAAATAACATAAATTATGATTACTATTCATATGATTACAGCTTACTTCTCATACCCATAAAACTCATAAATTAGCAACATATAATTTTTTATGTAGTCATATTTAATAAAATACTAGCAATACTCTAATAATTTTTTATTTCATCAGAAAAATGGGTCGAATCTTCTATGAACCAAACTGACAATTTTTTAAAAGATACTTTGAATATTAATGTTTTAAACTATTTCAGTAACTAACTTTAGAAATGTTTACAGGTGGTTGTTTGATTTTTATTTGAGTTTGACATGCTGGTTGTCCTTAAATAATGTAATTCAAAGTTTCATATGTTCATTTACTTACAGAAGTTTATATTTTATAAAATTTAGAACATTTGTCTATTGCATTGCTTCGTTACTCGCCTTTTTACACATTAGAAATCAGTCACTGGGACGCTGTTAAGTAGAATCCAAACTAATAATAAAGGAAGTTCTTTTTAACCGTATTAATGTGCCGGATGATACATCTGTAACTATGAGGGAAAAAATAAGGTTAAGACAACCAAGTTCGTAATCTCTTCCCCTTATTTCCCTGTTTTGCTCCTTCAGATTACTACTCATTCCCAATGAAGAAACCGTTTGCCGTCAAGGTAAACTTTTCCGTGATTTGATGAGCTGTTTGCCGAAACAACTACTTAGATTGAACAATCAAACAATTTGTAGACCATGGATTGAACAACAACAACAACAAAATCGGTTGTCAGTGGTTTAAGCGTATAAATTCTAAAAAGGAATATATTAAAAAAATAAAACTGCTCTTCACGAAATAGTTCAATTTTCTTAACTTTTTATGAATTATCTAACAGCGCTAGTAGATAGTACAATTTATTAGAAATTACAAATTACTATTCCTCACAGAATAAAATATTTCACCGTAAAGTAAAGAAAGTAATCAAAACTCCTAACCCTTGTTTTACATATCATTAAAAGATAGGACAAGGCTTTTTGATCTCCAAAATTCTTATAAAATATTTCTAATTCTCGAAGCACTATATTAAGCCTGGAATGTGGTGGATGAAACAATGTGGAAAGAGAGACGTTTTAAGGTCGTTAAATTGCTTGTTCATCCCTGTTATCTGGAATTTCTGAGATTAATTAATGCTCTGTGCCATTCTCGTAAAGAGAAGGATGAATACTGCTTATTGGTTTATCCAGAGGATCAGGCATTTCAATAATTATGCGGAAGAGATGTTTGTGATAGTCCTCAGCATGTTAAGGAGGAATAAAGAATGATTAGAATTCAGAGAAACATATGAAAATTAGTCATGAAATTTAAAGCATTATTGCTTGTATGGGGTTTGAAGCGCAATGTTAACTTTCTCACTCTTTACACATTTATAGAGGGAAAATTTCTTGTATTTTAACATTTTTAATATACAAACAAAAATTAAGAAAAAAACACCTTATTCTACAGCTTATAAAATCAAAATTATTTTGATAAATCAATCTTTAAAATGTTTTACCACATAAGCATTTAAATTTTATTTTTCACTTAAAAATTACCCATCAAAATATATGTTGTTGTTTCTTATCCCAGATGGTGTAGCATCTCCATAAAACCAAAAATCAAGAGGAAGTCCAAAAACAGATTAGGGTCCTTTAAAATCTCGCCTGTAGAAAAACCCAAGCACTACAGGATATGGCCGGGGGAAGACTGTTCAGTCATGCACCAGTGACACTCGGAAAAGGGTTTCCGACCCTGTTGGAAGGTAGGAGTTCTATTGTGACCACTCAAGAAGAGAGAGGGCCGTCTGCTGCTTCTTAGACATATTCAGCCCGTGGCACCAACGTGGTTTAACACCGAAGTACCAAGAGGGCACAGGTGGTATTCTCCAAAGAGCATTATTTCCAATTCTCTTAATAGAAGATATTTCCGAAAAAGTTAAACTTGTGTTGGATGCATGCAAAGCGGCAACAGAGGCAGACTTAGCCAAGTTATCGGCAAATTCATTCCCATTCAAACCAACATGGGAAGGAACCTATTGGAAGTCAATAGAATGTCTGGTGGAAAGTCGGCTGACAAGATCCAAGATGTTCAGACTTGTCTTGTCTCCAACAGACGTCCATTGAGAGAGGTGCTATATAGAAGTACGGCTGTCTGTTAAAATCTATAAATCACTGAAGACAAGTTCAGTAGTCTCTTCGATAAAATTTAATCCTTCATAGATAGCAAGGAGCTCAGACCGAAGAACGGAGCAGATCAAAATATATAAATGTATAATTAATTTTCACAAAGACAACTTTTTAAGCTTGAATTCTTAAGAATTTAAGCTGCGGTTTCTTCTTTTATTGGAAGCAATGATCTTTATTGATAGGCGAATTTTTATTTTCACGAGATTCAATTCCTATTTACTGCTAACTAAAGTGTGTTTTCTAATTTGAAAACGTTACTATACGATTATTTTTAAAAATTAATGAGTGCTAACGTATCAAAACTTTCATATTCAATAGTAAGCTAGTTTACAGCGATTATAAAAATTTCAAACAGATATTTAATGATGGTACTTACGTATTAGACCGTCGACGCCAACGATCACCAAAGGTTTAGTAACTCACTGGCGACGAATTTAAATTTGGCGATAAACCGTTGACACCTACAAAACCACGACAGTTAGGGTTTGAACAATTTGTTAAATAATGGCTGATTTTCCGCCATTATTGGTGGTTTAGTAACTCATTGGCAACGCCATCAAATTTGGTGATTTAGATCGACGGTCTAATACGTAAGTACCTTTAATGATTATTTATATTACTAATAACTACCATCTAAAGTGACAAATTCACTAGCATTAACAGTCTGTAAGAATAAAAATAAAAATTTATGAAAAATTTACATGTTATATCTGCATGTAATAGATATTTTTCATATTAATATCCCAAATATTAGGAAGCTTAGGATAGGTGATTAAATTAAAAAGTCGATAATTTGCGATTTATGATTTTTAAAAATTTAATATTCTTAATGTCTGAACGAGTTTCGTTATAAAACTCATGAATTATTGTTCTATATTTGTTTTTGAGAAGATACAATGATTTTTATATTTGCATTTACATACATTTTAAAGCTATTTTACTTCTTTAGATGCCATTTTCTTAAATTTTATTGTTTGGTAAAATTTCTTGCGAAAACCCTCATAAGGTAAAATCCATTGCATTTGCTTCCTTCGAATTGGGAGTGATAATTTTTCAACATGATCTGCAGTTCCTATCAAAGTAGTAATTTTGAGAATTTTGTAGTTCCCAAGAATAGCATTTGACTTAAATACAAGAAATTCGTCATTGCATTAAGTTTAGAGAAACAAATTTTGTTAATGAATAGTTTGAGATAATAATTTCATTAGAAATCTTGAAAAAATATTATAGCGGAACTATTTTCAAAATTATGCTTCTTCCCTTAGACATTTTACTCATTCATTTTTCTTAGATATTACAATTCTTTTAAATTTCAAACAGTTCTCTCTAGTTAGAAGTTTAGAGTTTAAACTAAAGGAAATTTTAATATTTACATTTGAAAATTTAATGGAACGCAGAGGTGTAGTAACGGGAAATAACGATTTTGGCAAAAACAAATATCTGCATGGAATACTCCAAAATAGGTCCTTTCCCCCTTAATTTAAGGCAGTAAATTTAATATATGGTAATGAGGCACTTGATTTAATACGAACCAAGTTTGTTTAAGTTAAATATTTATACGTATGAAGAAAATCCATTTTCCGACTTTTCATGGAGTTGTTAAAATGATATTTACAAAATAAGTGAAATAAAAATATGAAAAATAGTGTAACATACAGAAAAATAGTTAATTCGTTCAAAATGACATTTAGCTCTGTACTAACACTCTATTAGCTATTAGCTATTAGCTAATCTAAATTGTCCGACAAGTCATTTTTTTACAAATTAAAAAAAATGACACATTAATTGTAGAAAAATTTGGTTTAGGTAGTTGAGGATTATAGTGAAAAGAATATATCAATCGTCCAATATCAAATTTTATTGGGGCAAATAGTTATCCAGTATCAAACTGTAATGGAGCAAATAATTATCCAATATCAAATTCTAATGGGGTAAATAGTTATCCAATATCAGATTCTAATGGGGAAAATTGTTATCCAATATCAAATTCTAATGGGGTTAATAGTTATCCAATATCAAATTCTAATGGGGTAAATAGTTATCCAATATCAAATTCTAATGGGGCTAATAGTTATCCAATATCAGATTCTAATGGGGCTAATAATTATCAAATATCAAATTCTAATGGGGTTAATAGTTATCCAATATCAGATTCTAATGGGGCTAATAATAATCCAATATCAAATTCTAATGGGGCAAATAGTTATCCAATATGAAATTCTAATGGGGCAAATAGTTGTCCAATGTCAAATTCTAATGTGGCTAATAATTATCAAATATCAAATTCTAATGAGGCTAATAGTTATCCAATATCAGATTCTAATAGGGCAAATAGTTATCCAATATCAAATTCTATCGGCCTCAAAAGTTATTAAACTAAAAAATATTGAAAAAAAAATCCGTCTTTAGCTTGGGAAAATGATAAAAAAAACTTAATTCACTTTTACACTAAAATTATTCAGAATATAGTTTTTAACTTCCAATCGTTTCGCTTTAATTAACTAATAACAGAAAGCTAAAAAATTAAGAAACATGTGCCACATTTGAAGAAGGTCTGAAATTTTACAATTTAGGTGAAAAACCGAGATACATTTATTTATATTGCAAAGTATTTGCAAGAGTTTTTTAACCATAAAAATAATCTTTCTGGATGATTCGTTAATAGGAATGGATATATTTATACATTCCATTTAAATGGGAGTGCAATCTTTTTGCCTCCTTTGCATTTTAAATGACTTAAAATTCGTCCCGAAGAGACAGTTGTAATTCTAGTTGCACATACACTACTTCCAACCATTTAAGTTACATAGTAATTTGAATTTAAATTAATAGTTTATTACAAATTTTCTCATTCTTGCTCATATGAGCAAAGCCGATATGATGCAACCATCAATACATTCTAGCCTCTACGTTTTGTAACTAGTTTGACGCGTCTTTCACTAACTAGAGTTTGGGCAGGAAAGTTTAAAACTACAAATTCGGGCATGGCTTTAGAATGGACTAATTAGTCCCATATTTAAACTTTCCATCATTAGAGGGAATTTGAAATCTTGTAGTTGATTAAATTTATCAATTTAATGTAGTTCATGCTTTTTTGAGAGAGTTTAGAAAGTTTTTCAGACGATTCAGATTTCATGAGTTCCACCAAATTTGTGTCTGTGTTATGCTTCATCAAGTATCATAGCAACTAACATGTACTTTATAAGAAACAATGTGATTCACTCAGTCACATAGTGGATGATTCTTTTTATACCTTTAGACTAATGTCTCGTTGCTAGATTAACTTTCAAAATATGTATAGGATCCTATTTTAAAGAATGATATATTGTCAAACCAGAAAAAAGTATATATCGTCACAATGCAGTATAAAAATATTTTAAGCTTATTTGTATGAATTGTTTAAAAGTAATATAAAAAAACTATTTTTTGAAATCCATTCCTACTTAGGTTATTAGGATAAATTTATGAATTTTGGAAATTTTTTTATTTTAGATACTTTTTATTAAATAATTTCGCTGGTTATTGTTGTTCTCGTGCTTCGTTTTAAAATGGAAGAAAGGGTGCAGTAGCCTCTGAGGATACAGATACATGAGCAACTGAGGCATAAATCTGACTTCTAGCTTACATACGTCGCAAACCCTTTTTACGATGCAGGCTCCATTCATGCATTTCATTCATTCATCCACAGATTGTAATTTACATCTGAAAGTGAGAACGATCCCCTCTGACCCAATACCTCCCAGTGGTATTACTCTCGATATGAAGAGCTTTTTGACCTAGACAGGTTTAACACCAGATTTAACGTCCACAACACACGGAGAATCTTCGGCTGGCAGGTTCGAATTCGCAGTCCAAGGGATGCGAATCGAATGCCCCTACCAACCAGAGTATCCTGGTATATGAATTACGATTATTATAAATATCTGATCAAAAAGCTATGCTATTGAATTTTCAACGCTAACTGAGGATTCAAAGCCAATCGTGGCAACGCAAAATGCGTGAATTTTCTACATCAATTGGGGCAATACAATACGTATAAGAAATTTCAAATCTTCTTTATTCAGCATTATTTTAATTTAAAAGTACTTCAAAATGAATAGGAAAAATCGATTAATTAAAAATATTTAGTGTTAAATGCAACAGACATAAAGAAAATAATCAGAATCGTTTAAAATAATCGGGCGAAAACATGTTAAGCCTAATCTCATTAGTGTGGGGAAAAACAAACTGAATTCGTTACTTATTTGACGGCGGGGAAATGAAGAATTTTAGTGAGAAAGTTAGTTTTAGGTTAATTAATAAAAATTAATGAATTAATAATCGAAAAAACTGTATCAACATCAAATGTCATTCGCTGCAAGTTTAAAAAGATTTACTTGAACTTAACTGAATGAATAAAAAGTATTGTTACGTTTTTAGCGTAGCGGGCCGCTTCTCTTCCTCGAGAGAGATCCACTGCCAAAAAGCGGCAGTCCGTCTCTTATATAGCCGGCGAAAGTACCGAGAGGCTTTGGCGATCACCGAGAGAAAACGCGGCGCTGCCAGAATTGACTCGGAGTTACCAGAATATTCCTCCCACCAAGTCAACCCGGCTGGCGCGGAGTGTCTTGTGACGCACCGCCAACGTTTTCACCTCTGACGAGCGTTAGCGTTCGCCCGCTTGTAACAGTATTTTATTAAAGAATGAAAATTTTTCGTCAAAGGTAGTATTATCTTTTTTATCATCAAAATGTATCCCTTTTATTACTATGAAAATGTACATATCTTGTTGCCTATTTGGTTTAAAAATATATGTGAGTATATAACAGTAAAATCGCAATTCCTCATGAGTTTTAATACGCAAAATCGAATCGAGAAAGTTGCTTTATCAAAATATATCATCCACTATTAGATATAAAAATGAAGAACTTTGATTCTGTTAAAAACAAAAAGTATATTTCATACAATTCAGTGCAAAGAGGAATTCTAGCCTTTTTTTTTCAAGCTAAAGTCACTTTACGCGCACTGAAAATTCGATGTGCGAGTTTTTAAACATTTTCTTCATTGAATAGCATAAATACGTGACTTTTAAGCTCTATTAGAATCGATACTTGAAATATCGATCCTCGCTCCCTTTTACATCATCTAGATCATGCAAAACGAATGTATAGACAAAAGTCACGTTTTCTAATCTAAAAATGTAAAGTAAACTATTTAACTCTGTGTGAGCCATTAACTCCATTTTTTGGTTTCTTAAGAATAAGCTTATTTACAAGAAAGTAATGTTTTGAAATGTCAGTTTCTTGCATTTTCTAATTTTAGCTAATAAAATCCTTTTCATTACCAGCATTTCACGGCAGAAACGGTAGAATTTGTCCGAATTAATCATTATAAATGCTAAATATAGCAAAAAGTTTGAAAGAAATCTGTCGTTTATCCCGGGCATTATTTGTGGTCTGGGTTTGGGGTAACGTAACACCGGTAAAGAGTTAACACTGGTGTAATAATTGGTTAATACAAAATATTAATAATATGGATTTATTACACTATGTTTTTAAATACTTTATAATACTTAATTGGCACATTTTTTATATTAATTCTATTTTATATTTTTTTATTTTCTTTCTCTATTTATTTTTGAAGTTTCACCTCTAATTTGAAAAATGAAAACATAACAAAGCTAGGAAAATAAAATTAGACAGAAAGAGCATGTATTAAGCAAAATATTACTTCCATTTAATACATAAAAAAACAGAATATAAATAGCCTAAAAGCAAGTAGCGTTGATGCCACAAGACTTTATCAAATAAAATCGATTATGAATGTCGTCCAGACGTAGATTAAAGGCTATGTTTTTCAGACCGCCATTGTAATGAATTCGTTTTTGTCTAATACGGAAATAGATTATTCAAATTCAAACGCGCGCGCACACACACACTATATATATATATATATATATATATATATATATATATATATATATATATATATATTCTTCTTTCGACGAAACGTTTGGAATTTGAAGTGTTAATCGAACACTATAAATCCACTATTTGTGTTTCAGAGGCAGACTTGATCTTTGAGTTTTGTTTTTGTTGTATCTGCTTTTTGTTTCCTTTTTTTAATAGATTGTTTAAAAAATGATGCAGCTTAAGTCAGCAGATACATTATTCATTCTGAAAATAAAGAATAGCTATTTAGAAGGAAATATCAATGAGCAAATATATATAACATATCTATCTATTGATCATATAGGAGGAATATTTATATAGCAAAGAGAGAATATGTAGCGTGAATAGTATATTATTATGATTTTACAAAGCTAGTTAAAACTCAAAGAGTTGAAAAGAAAAGCAAAACTCGGTTTTTGAAGATGCGAACAAAGCGTCATCAAGTAAAAATTCAGTTTCATAAGATTGCTGATTTCTAACTTATTTCATAATTAATTGCTTAAAAATTTATGCTTTATAATAGCGTATCTAGAAAATACGTGCGGCCTTTCATATTATTTCTGTGGGTGAGCTGTAGAAAGATTAAAAACATCTTCTTGAACTGCTTATAAAGCGTATTAAAGAAAACTAGCTGTCTTCAACAAAACAAAAAAAAAAACAAAAATTAAGATTAAAATGAAATCTGCTATGAATATTTCAATGCATCGTGTCAGAACATCATTTCTTAAACGGTCAAGCACCACGTGCTCGTGCGAGTTAAACTATATTTTTTATTCATTTTAATCGTTTCATGGAATGAGTCACTTTAGTATCGCAAACGATCCAAAGAAAACTTTGTCTCCCATTGATTGTTTGAAAAAATATCACATTTCCTACTTATTTCATTTCATATAATCACGTGCTCAAAATGACATTTTTCTAGGCTTTATTTGCTGTAGTCATTAACTTACTTTTAAAATCAGAGCTTTTGTAAAGGTAATGGCAACGTGTTATTAAAAGCTTATTTTTTGAGAACAAATTTTTGTTGACTCTCATTCCCAAAATAGCATCATATTCTGGCATAATAAAAACTGTAGAATTTGTTTTTTTTTATTACAAATAGAATGGTACTTAAATTTTTCCATTGCTTATAAATAATGGGCACTCATATTGTTGTCTCTTATTTTTCAGTTTTTATTTTAGTAGAAATATATTTTATTAAAATATTTAATATTTCTTAATTTTTTTTAATTAGATATAAATATCAACTTAAAAATGGGCGTTTAAAGAATCTCTTCAATAAAACAATACAAAAATTCAAATTTTGCATTTTTTTTTTAAAAATCAGACATTGAATTCAAGTAAATTGATGGGCTTTCTACAAAAAGAATGTATCTCGAAAGTAGAGGAATTTGAAGTTGCATGTAGTCAGCTCAGGTATCGTCTTTGTCATTTGGTGGCGGTTCAAAAGTACGAGAACCGTCTTAAACTAACCTTAATATTGCTTTACAACGGAACGTTAATATAACTAAACCCGATTATGATAAGCTGCATTCTTATTGTGAGATATTTTTCATAAAAATAGTCTGACTATCTATTTGATTTCAAGGAAAAGATAGCTCCAACATTTCAGCAGATGCAACATCATCTGAAAAAGATATTTCATACATGCAAAATCATTTGGAAAAGATATCTCGTTTATTCAACATATACAACATCATTTGGAAAGATATTTCATATATTCAACATATGAAATATCATCTGTAAAAGATTGTCAGACTATCTATCTGGTTTCAAGAAAAAGATAGCTCCAAAATTTCAACATCATCTGGAAAAGATATTTTTGATTGAAAATACTATTATAATATGTTGTTCTTGTTACTTACAGCACTTGCCATGTACAAGCCCCCGCTGAATATATCAGTTGATTTTAAGCCGAAAGGAGCGTCTCTTGTTTTAAGTAGCGCCAACTAAGGCCAAGAAGACGACTTGATTACACACTCAATGCATTCGCTTGCACAGCCCCTTTTTACGGGGGGCACATTTACACATCTCACAGATAGCACACTGAAGAACAACCATGTCCGAACCGGGACTTGAACCCGGGACTCCCAGAACACGAGGAAGACGCGCTACCTCTGCGCCAGAAAGACGGACTGTTATAATATGAAGGAATAATTAAAAAGATTGATGAAAATTAAAATTATCACACAAGTTGGAATTTAGAATTTTCAAAAGTTTTTACGGCTTTCTGCAAATTTGAATAATTAGAGCTACCCCTTTTTTTTCAGTAAACCCTTCAACTGATGCACAACTAACGGTATTTGATTCAATCTCGCACATCGAGTTGCACAAATGTTGGTGCAATCCGAAATAATGAGACCAAAATCAATAAAATGGCCGTAAGTTTCTGATTACATTATTTATTGAAATTAATTGAATTTGTTAATTTAAAAAAGAATTGATGATATATTTCATGCAATACAGCAATCCCACACTTCTGATTTATTCCTTTGTCAATAAAAATGCAATTTTCCAGACTCAAAGTGCAAATTCTCTTAGCCCTTCTTTTATTAGATGAGATTAATTCCGGGAAAGTGCAGCATAAAATTCTCCGGATAAAGCGAAGCGCCGTTGTTAAATCTCCTGACGCCCGCCTGGAGCAACGACTGGGATGATGTGAGACAATTCCGTCTGTAAATCCTCTACGAATTTTTCCTGCAAGGCAAGATAAATCTAGGGGGGTCGTCGCGAATGAAACAATGTGGAAAGTGAAAGGTTCTACGGGCGCCAATTTACCTGCCATCCTTGCTCATACGAATGCCGGGAGATTAATTATTCTTCCGCGTTGTTTTGTGGAGAGAACGGCTCGGGCTTGGGTGCTCTTTATTAGTTTAATCAGCGGTGCTGAAATTAGAACATTTATGTGGCATAAATGTTAAGGGTTGTTAAAGGCTCTAACGAAGAAGATTGTAATTTACAAAGCTGGAAATTGGATGACGATGCAATTTGGAAAGTTGTGTGTAATATATGTTAGTTATTGGACAGGAGAAGATTTTTATTCTTTTTTGAATATATGGAATTGTGCAATTCATGAGACAAAAATTTTCTAAAATATTTTTTTCCTTTTTTCATGTTCTAATAGAATGCAAGTTTTAGTAGCTTTCTAGTTCTGCTCCCTTAAAATCTCACCTATTTGAGATATTGCAACTACAATCCTATTTCGCTGCTTAACAGAAATTGCAGGACGCAGATAGTCATGTATTTTATTTTATAATCCAGGTTGCTTAAATATGTAGAAAGAACATAACTGCATTTTACAAGACCACAACTGTGGCCCGCCGGCTTTCTGGCGCAGAGGTAGCACGTCTTCCTCGTGTTCTGGGAGTCCCCGGGTTCGATCCCTGGTTCGGGCATGGCTGTTCTTCTGTGTACTATCTGTGGGATGTGTGACTCTGCCCCCCGCCCTATAAAAAGGGGCTGTGTAAGCAAATATGTTGAATGTGTAGCCAAATCGTACTCTTGGCCCTAGTTGGCACTAATTCAAACACAAGAGACGCTCCTTTAGGCTTAAATCTGCTGCTGTATCAGTGGAAGGTATGTCCATGGCAAGTGCCATTAGTAACAACAACAACTGTAGACTACATAAGGCCCCTTCATGAAAGTTACTTCCTGAAGTAATCTGGTGGAAGTATCATAAGCCAGATAACATTGATTGGACATGCGTGACACTTTTGTCTAGTATCTATGTACTCGGATACAAACTCTAAAGTTGCAAGTTCAGTCCTAGAGCACACCATTTATCTACAATGATGACCCGTGACCTTGAATAAACAATTTTATACAGATGTTGCGGAGCCTTCTAGAAGCAGCAACAGTCGTCAGGTGCATTAGAAAAAACAGCCAACAACTCCCGCACGCTCACCATACGCTTGGCGCAAATGCATCGTTTGACTCACCACCGACTCACTGGTGGGAGGGTATGTGGTAAAAGCTTCATAAGCAACATAACAGTCTCCAGACATGAGTGACACTTTTGTCTAATGTCTATGTACTCGGATACAAACCTTAACGTTTCGATTTTGAATTTATCTACTATTCACCCACATTACTATTCCTCAATTAAAGATATTTGTAATAGTGACTGCCAAATATGTAAAAAAGACACATTTGATGTTTAAGTCATCGCAATACATAGCAATTACATCCTACAATACCATATTTTTGCTATTTATTATCATGTCAGAACATGATATTGTTCATGGGATGAGGGTTTTGGTGTCAGCAAAAATCTGTAAGTGAAAAATAAAAAAACTGGGGACGAAAAATAAAAATTTTATCATCTGCACGAGCATCTCAAAGAATCAGTTTTTAACAAAACATTGCCATCACATTTACAAAAGCTCTGATTTTAAGAAAAATAAGTTAATAACTACAGCAAATAAAACCTAGAAAAATGTCATTTTGAGCACGTGATTGTATGAAAGGAAATAAATAGGGAATGTGATATTTTCTTTTGAAACAATAAATGCGAGACAAAGTAGTTTTTTGGATTTTTGGCAGTACTAAAGTGACTCAATCAATGAAGCAATTAAAATGAATAAAAATATAATTTAACTCGCACGAGCACGTGGTGCTTGGCCGTTCAAGAAATTGTGTTCTGACATAATACATTGAAACATACATACCAGATTTCATTAAAAAAAATTTATACTTAGGTTTAATAGTACACTCATAAATGAGACTATTTAATTACAAAAACATCTAAACAGTTAGACGCCAAAAACAGAAGTCTGAATATCGCATCCATATCAATGAAAAGCAGAAGGGCTAGAATACTTTTATCTTCGCCCAGCAATGCAAACGACTATGAATGATTACATGGATTGATGCTAAAATTTTGCTTATTAGAAATAAAATTCTCGGAAATTGTATTTCTTAGAATAAAGTCTGAAAATATATAGATTAAGAACAACTGTGATATATATGAAGATCCAAGTATTATTGTCCATAACAATAGAGTTTTATTTGGGTCAGACATTTAATAATAGTGACCTATAACAGAAATAGGAAGACACCTCTACATTCAAAGCTGGAGAGAGATATTAAAAAAAAGGCAGGCAAATCTTGCGAAATTTAAAGAGAAAAAGATTATTGAGAAATACTACAGCAGGATGGGGATTTAGAAGAATGTCAAAGACCATTCAGAGTTATGATAATAGAGAGGAAATATTGTTATTTTTGTTTGAATTAACAGTTGACAGTCCGAATAAGTTAAAAATTTTTTAAAAAAGCAGAATGATGAAGATCAAAAATTTAATATTTACCTTTTTCTTTAATTTCATGAGATAATTTCAAATATGACAAATACATGATGAAAGTTTGTTTTGTTCTTGATGTTTTACGATAAATTTGGAATGCATATAAATGACCTAAAAGCACTCAAAATCACTTTTTTAATTCTTATTATTACTTTTATTTTTTACAAATTTGACGCTATTCAAATATAAATTCAGAAATTTTTTTGATATAAAATCATAATTACGCTATCTTAAAAGTAAAATTTTAATTAAATGCAATGATGTAATTCGACGATTTTGTTCTTTCTAGACAAATTTTAAACTAAGAAATTAGGTTATGATTGTGATTAATTGCTTATAAAGAAATCATGTTTATCATTTTTACTCAAAGAATCGGCTGTTTAATCATAAAAAGGCATAAACGTTTTCCGTTTGTATAGTATTCATTCACTACTATATTTGCATTCACTAGCCAATGAGTTAGAAACCAAAGATCAATATTTTATCGGACCACCTTTTGCATGGACAACTGCTATGATTCGTTTGGGCGTCGAGTCTACACGCTTCTGGAGTGAATCCAGAAGATCTTGGATCTTTTTAGAGTGAATCCAGAAGATCAAGATCTTTTTAGATCTTGTAAATTAGATGGAAGAGGAGATTGCTATCGGTTGCGTCTTTACACAACATCCCACACCTTTTCTATATGCAATGCGATGGCCAGGGAAGATGTTGAAAATCAGACTGATGCTCAGCTAGCGATGGATACTTTATCGCCCATAAAGTATCCATCGCCATCAGGATAAAAATGCTAAAAATGCAATATTTCAGAGTACACTCGATCTGCCAGTATATCTAGGTATCGCATGGCTGTTTGTTCACCCTCGAGGAACACCAGGTTACCACTTCCATGTCAGTAGAACATGCTTCATATCATGATCTTCCTTCTAGAACCTTGCACAGTGCGAGTAAGGCAAGATGGATTCGTTACTTCGTGGGGTTTTCGCCAAATTCGATGCCTTAAATCAGTGCAAAAAAGGCGTAGTGTGATCCATTCAACAACATTACCCGTTTCCAATCCTCAAATGCCCAGTGTCTTCTTTCCCCGACACCACTGCAAACGAAGGAGGTGGAGGGCAAAAATGAGTGGTTCTCTCAAAGGCACTCTAATGCATTCCTATCCTATGCTGTTCTCTGCGCATGGTTCGAGCTGAAATCAGTTGGGAAGAGCCTTGGTTGATGATTTGTGTCAGTTGAATTACAGTAGATTCTCTGTTCTGCCGTACAATTAGTCGGAGAAGACGCCGATGACGCTCTTGGAAAACGGTGCTCGAACCGCAATTACGTCTTCTAGAGAAAGACTGTGGGTTCTGATTCCAACTTTTGAAAACCTTTGATATGGATGCTTTTGAGAACTCAGTGAGATCTGCCGTCTTCGAAATCGAGGCACCTGTTAAACGGGCGCCGACAATGAGATTTTATTCAAATGGTAAAAGATCTGTCGTTTTTCTCATTTCACTTCATTCATCGCGAAAAGTACTCTTACGCCTTACTTACACCAACATTCTAACCACGTGTAATCCACGTCATAACAATAAATTGCATACTACATCCCTAGCGCGCACTGAAATGCAAATCTCAAAGGTTTCTAATTCTTTGGCCGGTGAGTGTATAAAAACACATGGCGTGATTCATTTTTGATTGTATTTTTTAAAGTATGGAGATTTTTGTGTAAATTAATTGCTTAGTAAGTAAAATCAAATAATTAAATTAGTATTACGCGTTCATGAATTACTTTAACATTTGAAACGTCAATAATTTTAGTGCCAGAAACATAAATAGTTACAATTTTGATTTATTATATTTCTATTTATAAAAAAAGATTAAGCATAAAAAAGGTTTTCCTTTGTGCAAAATGTTTTTCTGACAGAGAATTTTCGAATATTTAAAACATTTTTTTGAGATTCCAAAGAATTTTCCGTGAATATTTGTCTTACAAAAATTATAGTTTAGAATTTTAGAATCAATATATGGCATCAGAAATGTTGAAGCAATTAATGAAAAAATATATATGCCAAAATGGAGGATTTTTTTCTATATGATGAAAAAATAGATTTGATTTACATATAAATCATCACATTACAATAGAACAATTTTTTTATTAGAATGAATAAAATACTAATTTTTTTAGAGGAATCAACCTGCTTGAAAACTTTTAATTTTACTTCGTAGAATTACCGTTTCAAGAATATACAACTCAAGATATATTTTTGTCTGAATTAGGAATTTCAAATGAAGATCATTTGCCCCCAAAATTAATTTTTGAGTATAAACGACAAAATATTTAATATAGTGCTTTCATTCTCACGTTCTTTTGTATTTAATCAGTATATTTTTTTAATTTATTTAATAATCTGCTTCTTTTTTTATAAAGATCAAATTCGATTCTAATATATTTCCAAAAAAGAGTAATTTATTTCGAAAAAAATAAAAAAAATTACTATTCGTTTGCCTTTTGAGTCTCTGATATGTTTTTTCGCTGAATCGCCTAAAATATAACGATTTTGAATTTGGCTACGATTCAAAAGCAAATGATTGGAAGAGGAAATTCAGAGAAAAGAAAATTTATCGTTTGATTTAAAAGAAATGCCAATATTTCATTTTTGTAGTTAATGGGAAACATTTGATATTTTCTCAGCAGAATGAAAGCTTTTAAAACTGAATATAGAAGTTCTGTAAAAAATAAATTTAAATTTAATTTATTATCTTTATACATGACATTAGTTTATCGAAATATGCTACAGAAGTTTCTCAGATTTTATTTCTAATTCTTTTCCTTTTCATATGAAAAATTTTACGACTGTGGAAATAATTTTCCGAAACAAGAACACTTAATTAAAGTTTTTTTTTTTTTCATAAAAAGAAATTCTTCTGAAACTTCAAGTAATATATTATTTCAAAATGTAAGACATAGAAACTGTTTGACTATTAATTTCAGTTGGCTATTAATTTTTCATCTAATATTGATCACTAATTTTGATATTATTATACTGTTTCAGAAGATACTTTTACTGAAAACTTCCAAAATCAGTTTTGTGGAAACTTGATGTGAAATGCCCACCAGGCTCAATAACAAGTAACGGCATATTATTCTATACGAAAATATGGTTAATCGAACACAGCCGAAGCTCAAGTAAGAACTATACTGACAATAAACATCGGTAAATCACTTATGAATAATCGCAGCAACACACCCTCGTCATCTAACAATGGTTAAAAATTAAGAAGTCCATCTAAAACTAGCTCTTAGTGTATATACAAGGTGTCCCAAAAGGTCGTTTATAAAATTAACATGTTGGTCTGTCATATCATGATGAACAAGATTTACATAGGAACTTGTGTCCGAAAATTCAAACTGCGACCGCTAGAGGGCGATAATTGCACGAAAACGGGAGAGTCTGAAAAACAATCACTTCATCTGTGGACGTTGCAGGAAAAGGATGAATGAGTTTAGTAACGCAGAAATGGCCGACATGCATAACGTATATGGCGCCGCTGATGAAAATGGACGAACCGCGGAACTGATGTACCTTGAGCGCTTCCCAAACAGATGTCAGCTTATTCATGTTTTGTTTGGACAATTGCACCGCAGATTGCGTGAATCGGGAGCTTTCGAAGTTCACCACGATCCCTCGACCTGACTCCCCTGGATTTCTTCCTGTGGTGACACATGAAGTCCATAGCGTAGGACATGGATCTTATAGCTGCAGCGGCAGCACGTGTCGGTGACACTCCTGGCCAATTTGAGCGGGTTCGTGAATTCACGCGCTGACGTTGTGAAACGTGCATTGTGGCGAATGGAAAGGATTTTGAACATTTGCTGTGATGTAATGATGTTTTGTAATAAAAATCATATTGACACCGCTGTCGATATCATTTTTTTTCTCCTCATCCAAACCTACACTTATCACCCTCTAGCGGTTTCAGTTTGAATTTTCGGACACAAGTTCCTATGTAAATCTTGTTCATCATGATATGACAGACCAGCATGTTAAGTTTATAAACGCCCTTTTGGGACACCCTGTATAAAAGTGAGTGTTAATATAACTGAACTGAACTCATATTTCTGTATTTCTTTTTGTAATGTTTTTAGAACTAACAAGAATGAAAGAGTTTCTAACGAAAGCTTTTCAGTAAGTCACAAGCTCAAGGTTAAAAAACAGCCGAAGTTAATCATCCTTGTATTAAATATATCCTTATGTTTAAATATATATTAAATATTATTTTTATATTAAATATAATGAATTTTTATGATGCAGCGATATTATGCTTAATTTGAATTTTATTTTTGTATAATTTTAAGAAAGCTTCAAATATTATTGTTTTCACCCTGAGATCTTCCATCTGTAACCTATTGCTTGTGATTCAAATGCAATGTTTAAAAGAAATCAAATGCTTAGAATGAACCTTTTTGAATCTTGAAGTTGCATTAGACTCGAATTTTGAATATCGTTTTATTTTTCAAAATATTTTATTTCGCCATCTCTTTCCTTTCGTTGTACATATTAAAAGAAACCCTGTAAAAACTTATAAATCTTAAGTTATTTTTTTATTCTGGGTTTCTTTTCATTCAGAAAGCATAAAATACTGCAAATATTCTGGATCTTTCTACCCTCTCCATCATGCAAAAATAAAACCAGTATGGGGACAAATCGAATTCATGTATTTCATAGAATCCGAACATGAAAGGTTTCGCAGTCAATGATCAATGTTATTGAACTTCTGTAATGAAAAATAGATTTCATTTGGAATCTGAATTTTCTTCGGTGCAAAGCAATAGAACAAATTTTACAACTCAGGTGCAACGCTACTGGGAATTGTGGTTTCCAATAAGAAAACAAGGACAGTTTTTGCTCAGTCAGCTTTCTTTCCTATTCTTCTGTCCTCTTTTCTATTCATAGGCCAAAAATAGATTCTACAACGAAAATCATTTTCAGAAACAGAAAATTTCCAGGAAAAAGTTGGGAAAATTGTTTTTTTTTTCTTTTCAGATTGATTTCGAATAAGATTTGTCATGCACCAAGCAATGAGATTTTTTTTCTCTGTATTAATTTTTTTTCTTATTCTGCTGGTGATGCATTATGATTAACTTATTAACCCTTTAATGTATGAAGGAATAAAGCGCTGAAAAAAAGTTTCATGGTGAAATAGCTTTATTTATCAATAATGCTCCTGCAGAGAATAAAATTTTTATTTTTGACTACAGATTTTTGTTGACGCCAGAAAACCTCATTCCCAAAACAAAATCATGTTCTGACATGATAATAATTACAAGCATATTATAATAATATTATATAAGCAACATATATTATATAAGCATTATATTAAGCAACATATACAAATTGTTGCTTTTTGTTAAGATTAATTAGTGCTACATATTCCTGTAGTAATCTGTTTTAAGGTGAAAATTAAGTCATATAATTTAAACAATTTCATGCGGCTTTAAGCAGTACTGCATTCTCTCACATGATTTTTATTTAAAAACATTGATTTAAATCACGTAAGATCCTATTTTCCACAAAAAAATCCAATGTAAACATTTATTACATGACGAAATTACAATTATTCATCATATTAATGCTAATTGATATGCCTACCATTGCTATAAATCAGAAAATTTTTATTACTTTTGTTACTAAAAAATGAATTACTTATTTTATTATTAGGAAACTTTTACTAAAACTTTCCTTTTCGACTGTCATTTGTGAGTAAAATTATTATGGCGAAACAAACTTATTTAATAACAAGGATTACACACTTAAATTTTTAATCGTCTGTTAATTACAATGCAATGTAAATTCAAACTACATTTCGAGAAAGGAAAAACGTATTAATTTTTAGCATTCAATGGGATGGCAACGTATAGATAAATGCGCTTTCTCAATGTAAAAGATTCTTTTGTATATATTACAAAATCTTATTTTATTAAGAGTCCATATAAAATTTCTTTTTCCAAAAAATAAAGATTATATAAGATATTTAGATTGTATTATCATTATCTTTACTTTTGAATTAAAATGAGATTATTGGAGGTACAGAACACTCCTTTTTAAAACTTCCCACTTATGAACAAAAAATTATGAGACGATAATTTAAAAATTGCCAAACTCTAAACCTTCTAATAATTTATTATGAAGTTTTGAAGAATAATACGAAATTTAATAGAACATAACGAGTGGCAACTCATTGGTAAGCAAGCAGAAGTCAGATTTGAAGCATCTATAGAAATGGTAAAAATAAAATAAAATAATATTTTCAAGAATGGAATTGTTTTTCCATTAAAACCTTCTTGTTTCATGACGTTACGAAAATATTTAAAAAAATCTATTCGGTAATAGGAATTTTAATAGCTTATATTGCAATGACTTTCTACTTTAATTTTTAAAAAATTAATTTTTTTGTGAATAAACAAGATTATTCCTTTTAAAAAGATATAATTCGTCAGATTGACTCCCCCCCCATTTATTTACTCCTAAACTAAAATGCACAAATAAGCGGCATTGAAAGAATCTTTAAAAAAATCTGAAGTCAAAATATCAACATGGAAAAAAGGAAGAAAAAAAGCATTACAAAAATGCTTTTAATGTCATTTCTCTAAAGCTAAAATCAAAGAACATTTCTCCTTTTCTACTACATGTTCGCCATTTACAGAAGAAGGAACATTTCGCTGAAATTTACATTTAAATATCGTTTGTCACTTGTAGATGGATTTTTAAAACAAAATAACAGAATCGACAGCAGCTCTCGAGGTGAAATTCCGCCATCTGTTGTCAGAAGTAATCTCGAAACTTCTGCTCTAGACATTAAGCCGAGATTTTATGTGGAATTTGTCAGAAGCAGATGGTTTTGTCTGAGAGAATTACGGGGATGTCGACGCTTGTCCCTTCACAAATGCCGATTTTTGCATGAGTTGACACTTTTAGAATTTAATATTAGAAGTCTGTAGGCGTCTTTTAAAAGTTCAGACACGTGTCTCTTTATTACCTTTATGCTTGAGTTTACTTTGAAGAAAGAATTCACATTTATGTTAAAGTTTCAAATGAACTTGCAGTAGTTATGAAAGCAGGTAGTTCTCAAATTTTAGGAAATAAATCAAAAAGTTTTTTATTACATATTATTATGTCAGTACATGATATTATTTTGAGAATAAGGTTTGTGGCATCAACAAAAATCCGTAGACGAAAAATTGAAATTTTATTATCTGTACGAGCATCTCAAAAAATCAACTTTTAATAGCGCGTTGTCATTGCATTTACAAAAGCTCTGATTAAAAAAATAAGTTAATGATTACAGCAGATAAAACCTAGAGAAATATCATTTTGAACACGTGGTTATATGAAATGAAATAAATAGGAAATGTGATATTTATTTAAACAATAAATGTGTTTTTTTGGACCGTTTGTGATACTAAAGGGACTCATTCAATGAAACAATCAAAATGAATAAAAATATAACTTAATTTGCACGAGCACCTGGTGCTTGGCGTTCAAGAAATTATTTTCCAACTTGATATAGTGAAGTATGAATAGCAGATTTCATTTTAATCTTTATTTAAATATTGAAATAATACAGTTTTGCATATTGATAAAATTAGAGCATTCTAGTTAGTTATTAATGATTATTATAGCACGAATTAAATAAAACCATATTATGAAAAATGAGATTTTTAATAATATTCTTTGAAAAAGCAGATGTTCTAATAATTTATTAGAGTATCATATAATTTAAGTATATTTTGCTAATATAAATTTAATCACACTCATTTATTGATTAAGTGTTATTTTCTATTTAATTAATTATCTAAATTTGTATGAAACCTTAAATTTTTCGCTTGCATTTGTAATGAATCCATGTAAATATTTCGGAAGCAAACTCACAAGATATTCGTCATCCGATAAAAATATTTTTTCAAATGAAAAATGTAGCCAATAACACTCACATCTTTCAGGCATATCTATTGTTTTATATAGCCTAATGAGTAAAAACATCAGTTATGCTTTCTTATAAAACAAACAAACAAACATAAAAGTAATTATGGAATATAAGAATATTTTTTTGAATATTTTAAATACATTTTTCATTAATATTATTGTTTTAACAAATTTCTCATTAATATTATTGTTTTAACAAATTTCTCATTTTCTACAACGCTTCTTAAAAGCGACTGATAATGAAATTGAACAAATACTGGGGATGATTCTTTGAAATTTAAAAAACGACAATTATGTTATTTATTTTCACACTGAATAGACTGCAAACGCCTGGGCATATAATACTCTTATTAAGACTACATTTTTATCATGAACTTAACAAAAGTATTTTAACAAATCAACAAAAATGTTTGGTCTACGAATAATGCAGAAAACCCTGATTTATTTTTATAAAAATTAATTAAAATATAGTAAATTTATTCAGATTGAAAGTTTAACATTATATATAAAATTATTATCCATTACCTTTTTCCATTCTTCAATATTTTTTCACTTTTTTTATTTAGAAGTGAGAGGATGAAAAACTTAGAAATGGAAAAGATTAACATAGTCATAAAATAGTTATGACAATTGTAAATCCCTAAAAGTTTTAAACTTATTCATATATTTTTTACACTTAGTATGGCGTAATGAAAAACAAAGACTTCTGCAGACGATATTTTTGATTTGATGCAAACGATGTTTTAATCGATATTTTTGATAATTATTTTGTGCATTGCCAAACTAAAAAAAAGTAAATTTATTAAGATATAAATTTATCAGAAGTATATTAAATTAAAGAACTACAAACTATAAATAATATTAGTATAATAACATTTATTATTAAATAAGAAATTATTTACAAATTCAATGTTTGAAAAAATTACTTTCCTTTATAAATATAATTAAATCCAATAATTATGTTCCGTGAAATGCGAATCATAGAGCTTTAAAAATAGTATTAAGTCTTTGTTTCAACTATCTGATAAAAATAAAAGCAAAATAAAGTTCTATGTTCAAGGTTGGATAGTTTTTAACTTAATGCGTTGAGGATTGAGAAAGGATATAATGATAAATAAAAAAAGTTTTAAATTACTTTCTTAGTATTTGCCAGATACCCACGTAACTAAATAAAAATTCAATTGAAAATTCTTATGAACTTTAGTTCTTCTTTAAAGTCATTTTTTGTGATAAGCGGCACGTGTCTGAACTTTTAGAAAGACGCCTACGGACTTCTAATATTAAACTTTGGAAGGCGTTAACTCATGCAAAAATCGACATTTGCGGCGAGAAAAATGTTGGCACCCCAGAAAAACTTCCAGACTAAGTCATCTGTTTCCAATAAATTCCACACAAAATCTCTTTTTATTACGGAATCTCTTCTTTTTATTCGAAGTAGAATCTGTTTTAGAATTATTTCTGACAGTATTCTTATATATTGAAGAAGCTAACGGCATTTTTAAAATTCCCCGACAATTGACAAATGATATATGAATGTAAATTTCAATGAAAAATGTCGTTTGTGAAGAGAATAATGAAAATGATTTTTGATTTTAATAAAAGAAAATTCACAATAAGGGATTTTCATGAGCTTTCTATAGTTTAGTTAATTTTGATAGAAATGCTTTTAAATCTAATTTCAGATTCTTTTACTATTATATTTATTCCTTTAAATAAAAAAGATCGTATCACCAAAAATATTCAGTTTTCACAGAAAGGATTTTTTTCATTCATTAAAAAATTTAATATTTATTAGGCTGAATATTAAGAAATATTTTGGATCTTTCCAACAGATTTTCCTTTAAAAAATTACTTTATCAAAAACAATAATTGCTCTTTAAAATCTTGCCATAAAAAATTAAAATCAAGTCAAAGAATTTCTTGAAGAATGAATTGTGGGAAATATAAATTTCTTCAGAGCTAACTGGTTCATATATAGTTCTAACTGGTTCTGAAAATTAAGATTGAAAATTTATAAATATTTCAATCCACAATTTATAAACTTTGAGGACTTTTAAGTATAATGTTAATTATAGTCATTACTCATTAAAATTAAAATTGTTTCCATAAATATTAAGCTTTTTAAAAATCATATTTTAACTAACTTATTATATTATTTTTTGAATTTAATATTGCTTCCTCCATCCATTAAGTTTCATCATAACGAAGAAAGATTTACAGAGGATCTGGATATTCTGGTTGGTAGGGCGTTAAATTCGCATCCTTTGGACTGAGAGTTCAAACCCGCCAGCCGAAGACTCTCCGTGTGTGTGTGGTAGGTGTTACGTTAAATCTGATCTGGTCACAAAGTTCTCCATGTCGAGAGGAATGCCACTGGGAATACTGGCTCAGAGATGATCATTCTCTGCTCCAGATCTAAAATACGATCTGTGGATGAATGAATGAAAAGGCTTGAATGAAGTCCGCCTCTTAAAAAGGGTTGTGACGTGTGTGTACCTAAGTCGTATACTTGGTGTTGTTTGCCGCTACTGAAAATCAAGAGACGCTCATTCGGCTTAATTCGCTTGCAGACCTGTCGGCGGGTTTTTAAAGCGCCATAGGTAGCAACAAAATATTTAAATCTATCTGTATGGGAAACCGAGACGAACGATCAGTTTCTGGCGACAAAAATGAATGCTATCGAAGGCACAGAGGTGATATCGCTCTTCAGAGCAAAGATACTTTATCCTTCTAGATCTTTCGATGTCGAGACATGGAATTAATAAATTAAG